>WYDI02041139.1:0-45035 GCA_009867235.2 Psittacus erithacus
CAAACTTAAACAGGGGAAGTTTAGATTGGATAAGGAAGAAGTTCTTTACTGTAAGGGTGGTGAGGCACTGGAATGGGCTTCCCAAGGAAAGTTGTGAATGCTCCATCCCTGGCGGTGTTCAAGGCCAGGATGGACAGAGCCTTGGGTGGTATGGTTTAGCGTGAGGTGTCTCTGCCTATGGCAGGGGGGTTGGAACAAGATGATCTTAAGGTCCTTTCCAACCCTAACTATTCTATGATTCCATGATCCTAACACAGCGAAAGCTACTTTTGACCGTGTGTCACCCCGATTACTCCAAGATCAACAACGTACCATTCTGCTACTGGTTTGGCAATGCTGTCAAAAACCACATCTTGTTTTGCCTCTTGATCAAAAATCTTCTGAAATCTGAAAATATTAAGCAAATAATAATTGCTTAGAATCTTAAAACACTACTTGATTCATACATTTTTGTGTTTATAATAGTCCATGTTTACATCATTAGGCTTACATAACTTAGTACAATGTTTTCCCTGTAGTCTTAACCACAGCATGCTGTTGTGCTATTGTATATAAATAGGCTGTACACAGTGCTGCTTTGAAATGATCTGTACAAGCAAATCCTCTGATAAAATGATGTGGCTTAGAAAAAAATAAACCGTATTTTAAATCTGTCAAGAGAATCAGTGTTTGTAACTGGCACCCCACTGAAACCTGGATAAATAGATCCCACTATAACCAAACACAGCATCCCACCAGTACAGCCAGGCTCATGTTTTTTCATAACTACTTCCTTCATTCTGCTGTAAAGTTACTATAAGTCACAAGGAGGCATTTAATTCAGTCTATGTTTTGACAGTTCCTGTATAAGATATTTGCAATTGTCTTCCAGAATCACAGAATATTTGAGGTTGGAAAGGATGATCTGCTCCAATCCCACTGCTCAAAGGAGAGTCAGGTAGAGCAGGGGTCCATCTAGGCAGCTTTTGAGTATCTTCACAGTTTCTGTAAGCAACCTGTTCCTGTATTTGATTACCCACAGCAAAACACACAAACTTTTACACTTCCTGTATTTCAATTTTTGCCCATTAATACTTGCCCTGTCACTGGACACCACTTAAAAGCATCTGGCTCAGTCTTCTTTATTTCCCTCCTCCCCAGCAGATGTTTATACATGTCAATAAAATCCCCTTGAGCCTTCTCCTCTCCAGGATAAACAGCCCAGTTCTCTCAGCCTTTCTTCACATGTCAGACACTCCAATCATCTTTGTGTCCCTTTGCTAGAGCTCAGTATTGGATACAGAACTCCAGGTGTGATCTCACTGCAGGGGAAGGATCAAATCCCTTGACCTGCTGGCAATGCTCTTCCTAACACCTTTGCACAAACGGTGTATTGCTGACTTATGTTCAACTTTTTGTCTGCCAGGCCCTTTCCTCCAAACCTGCTTCCAGTCAGCCCTGAGCCTGCCCTGGTTATTGTCACCAGGAGCAGAGCGTGGCATTTCACTTTGTTGAAATTCTTGAGAATCATATTGGCCTATTTCTCCAGCTTTTCGAGGTCCCTCTCAATGGCAGCACAACTATCTGGCTTTCCTAAATCCATTCTTCACACAAGCCTTCCTTGGTCACCTGATGCTGCTCCCAGCTCTTCAACACTTCCTTTCTATGTTTGCATTTACCCAGGAGCTGTTTCTCTTGCTGCCTTTTCTCAGTTCTATCCCTATAGACTTTTTAATAAGTTATAAAGTCAGAAAAAAATATGAACATTCATTACAGCTCACTCAGGCATCTGCAACCTAAGCTAGTTTTGCATACAAATCTAGCTAGAGAGGGCAACTCCTCTCTCCCCAAGTAGAACAGATCTTTTTAGCTGATATAAAATGACATCTGTCTGAGATGCAGCTGATTATCTGGGACTTCAGCTTTAACAGCATAGGGTAACAAATTTACTTGATTTGGTATTATAAAATAAAGCACATTCAACTTGGAAAAAGACAACCTCAACCTCGTTACTAGAAGTGGTTATGCATCTAGCTTTCTTCACCATAAAAAGTTGAAGTGCTGCCTCCAAGCCTTTTGTCAAAAAAAAAATACTGATATTGCTGTATTTATTTTTAGTTTCTAAAAAATATTTACATTCTACAACAAGGGTGTGTTTTTTTTTTCCCCAACAATCTCTGTTTTCCTTTACCATGGTTTGGTTATGTCCGAAACAATTTCCAGAGTGTTTTGCATCAAGACATCTTTAGCCAGCCTATGCCAACTCATTAGGTAACAAGAGAACACACACAGTCCTGCATTCATACACAAATCCAAAACAAGCTGTAATAATGGCAGAGCTGATAAACAAAGATGCAAGTCATTATATATTTCTAAGTATCATCTCAAAGACTGCAATGAATAGACAAAACCTCCATAACTTTATCAAATGCTATCAAACCCATGCAGGTGAAGAGTATAATATGCTGGATTATGCCTCTTGTTAAGACAGCTGCAAGAAAATAAACTTATCCATACCAAAATTTTAAGAATGGGCTTTTCCTGGTTCTGTAGATCTGTATCGCTACATCCTTTATAACTACACATAGAGACATTAATCACTGAAGGCAGAAGATATGATGATAAGGCTTTTACTTACTTGAACTTGTAGCTCTCTCGTTTATTATTGACAACACCATCTGCTAAATCATGTGGCACAATAACCTCCAGAGTGGACACAGATTTCTCATCATCATCAACTGAATAGATCTAATAAGCATGGGTACAAATTAGCAAAATAATTTTCACAATAGCACAGTACGGTCCTTATATACAACACTTACGTAAGCTTAGTGCCTGAAGAAAAAAAAAAAGTCATGCAAATTTCACTTAATAGCTGAGCAGATCCTCCTTCAGCAATTATCATCCCATTTGTTACCATGCAAACACTACCATAAGATTTGAAACAGAACCACTGCCTCTTTGACATAATTTGCTTACTAAAGCACTTTAATATCTGAGATGTTATTAAAAAAACAAAGCACAGACCCTTAAAGCAACCCTCTCAAAAAAACCTGCAGGAATAGATCATCAAGAGTAAAACAGAATAAACAGAGTTTAAAACAACAAGACAATGAAGAGACTTAAATGCATTATTTCTGATCACCGTTATTACCCCTTCCCAGGACTGCTACAGACCGGCAGCTACACATTCCCCTCCAACATTCAGAACAGTGTTGAATGGTTCTGAATAACCAGCATCAGGTGATTTTACTTTGGAGCCTTTCTGCAACAAGTAGGCAGGAAAGAAGTTCCTCACCCCCTTCCCTAGTAGTTAAACCAAAACTCCTGTACTCGGTGATTTTATTAACTTTTTAAGGCTTCGGAGAACAGCCCAGGCCTGTGGCTTTCCGCTCCTCATCTGACCACGTGAAAATCCCTCAGCTCCTACGGGCCGGCGGTGCCTTTTGCTAGGGGATGAGACGGGACACGCTCACTGCCCGCTCCCTCCCACCTTCAGGCAGCCCCTGGGACGCCCTCCGGCTGGCCCCAGACGCCCCACTTCCCCCCCGGCAGCACAGCAGCTGTCTCCCCGTCCTACCCCGGCCTGCTGCCGCCTGCCCAGCGGCTTCACCCGGGCATATACCCGGATGGTTTCCTTCATCATCGCGGGCCGCCGACCGCCACCGGGCTGCGCCGCCCGCCTAGCGACGGTAACCACGGCATCACGCTACCCAGCGTACACCGCGGCAACTGCCGCGGACGTCACTGAGGCGAGTTGGACTCTTCCCGGGTTACGTAGGGGTCCTTTCATGCTCTGAGGGGGTCTTTAATGGGGCCCGGAAGAGTAGGGAGAAATGGGCTCCACGTGCGAGCGGTGGCTGCTGTCCCGCCGCAGGTGGATGGTTTCCCACTTACATTCCCTGAGGCCGAAGAACCATGGATGTGGGGAAAGAGAGACTGTAAACACTGGTCAGCCGAGCGATGCCATGTTTGTATTGCGTGTGGATCATTCCATTGTCGCATCAGTAATTCCCCACCAGATCTGTGCGGTTGTGTGTTCCCGGTGTGTTCATGTGGCCCTCCTCCTCCTCCAGCTGAAACCACCTGTGTGAGGTCGCTAGCTTCAAGAGAAGTGTCTGGTAACCACCCAGAACATAAGGAAGGGAAATCGAGGGAAAACACGTAGATTGCATACAATACGGACCTCAAATTTTTAGAATTTTAATCTGGAAAATGTTCCGGAAAGACTGCTGATGGGAAATAGAGGGTACTGTTTTGTTACGAGAGCTAAACACACAGACTTAATAGTAGGACCCTGTTATTCTGTGAAGTGGTTACCAAAGAGTTACACAAGCAACATGGTAGTATTTTGGCCTTAGTTTTGATGAGATGTAGTGGTAAAGATCAGATTGCAGTGATTACAAGCCCACTAATTTAAATTAAGTGGAAAATCAGGGACTTGATTATGGGGGAGGATAGAAATTTCTTTAACTCATGTAAGGTAAAAGTATGTTGAACTTGTAGTGCAAATATGGAAAACAGGAAGGGCAAAGGGTTTATCTGTCCCCACTGAACAAATAACTGTCTCAGAAAGCTTATGAGGCATAAGCTGTGAGACTTCAGGGAATGAAATGGAAAAAGACTAATCAGCAACTAAAGTCTAGTGCAAAAGTCAAAAAGGTAAAAATGCAGCAAATGGAAAGTATTAATTGGTGATTAAACACAGAGTGAAGGAAAAACAGGACATTGGAATAGAATAATGGAATAAATAGTGAGTATTTGCTCAGTGTTGCTTCAAAACAAATAAATTTTGTCCTTTGTCAGTAGGGATGGGGCTGCTGAAGGTGATTTCAGATCCAGAAGTGACTAATGGGATGGAAGGGTGAGAGGGAAATATCTACAGCTAAGAGGCAAGCAAAACCCAGAGAATTCAATGAATTTAGACCGGGAGACAGGGATTTGACAGGGAAGAGTAGAAAATTTCAGCCGCAGAATTCAGAAAGAATTGGAATGTTTAATTGAAGGTCCAGGAACTGTGTTGGTTGATTTGGTTTTTATTGAAACAGAAGCAGGAGAGTCCAGTGTCCTTGGAAAGCTGCAAATGTAATAAGTCAACTGTGTTACTTAGCAGTTTAGCTGGATTTTTAATTAGCTGAGCGGTGGACATTGAAACACTGCAGTTAGCTGTGTGGAAAGCCATTTTGTGTTTGCTGGCGTTCAGTAGCTGGAATATGGAGTTGGGTGAGTGAGGCTGTATTGCTGTTGGCGCAAAGCCTGATCTGCAGAGATGCCACAGTGAAAAGACACCCATAGGGTTTGTGTAGGACTACTCTGAACATGATATGGCCTGCACAGATAAGCCAATGAGCAATCTCAGATTCAAGCTGCTTCCATCTTAAAAGCATAGTCCAGATTTTTGAAATGGGGGAAAGAATCCTGGGCCACCTGCAGAATGGTCACTTGTGCAACAAAAGAACAAAGATTACAGAAAAAACTCACAATTGTCTTCTAAAATACCCTTTTTATTACACAGCTTTCCTTGCAGAAATGCTTAAGTGCTGTTTTGTGCTCCACAATAAATTGCCTTCAAGAATGGCATGTTAGCATAGTGGCACCCAGCTCAGAATTAGCACTCCAGGCTTACTGGTCTTTCTGCAAAACAAAAGCAGCATCATTATTACCTAGGTGTTTCTCCTGAGTAGATGGTATGTTGACTGCAGAAGACTGGAGATCAGTGGAGGAATTATTAAATTGGTGATAACCCAGTTAAAGGTGATCTATTATAACCTGTTAAGAAAATGGCTATTCTTGGACTGTAAGGAAATTATTAGCAGACTTTTCTGAGGAGACAGATCTTATGTAATATTTTAATTAATAACTTTGTGCCAAAAATGTGAACATATATTAATTAAATCTTGATGATGTGGCTGACAGTCAAACATGCTGAAGATGATCAAGATACCTAGGGGAAGACGAATGTGAGGATTAGAGGAATAGATATGGATAACCATTAAATGTGGTGTAAGTTGCAAAATCAAGCAGGTGTGTAGGACTGAGGACTAATGACAACACGGTCTGCTACAATCTGGAACTCATTCAGCTAGAAGTGTCACAAGTGTCATTTGCTGAAATAATGCGGGTATTAATATGACTGCTACATTTTCTCTAAACTAGCATTCTTTTTCCAGAAAAGTTATATAAATAATCAAAGTAGTATGTACCAGGTGCATATAAGGCTAGAAACTATTTAGCATATTTAACAGCTAATTAAAGGAATAATTAAACTAATTCTTTTTGTTTGACACTGAAAAATAACAAAAGTAGCAAAATAATAACAAAACCCCCACAAAATAACGCAAAACTTTCAATAGCCAAGAGAGATTAAGACAAATCTCAATCTCTTTACTATTCTATCGTATAACTAAATTTTCATATGAACATGGATTTGATTAGAGTTCCCACTGTGGTGACTCCACACACCATGTCCAGTGCTTGTTTGTAACAAGAAGCTTCACATGTTAAAAAAAAAAAAAAAAACAAACAAAAAAAAGAAAGATTTCCAAACTCTAAGAGAAAATAAGGTAAAAAGGTGAGAGGAATGTGAAAAAAAGCCTGGGGTTTCTTTTTGATCCACAATTAGAATTGCTGATTAACAAAAATCATCTCTTGAGGCCTAGCTAAAGAACTAAATTGGCTTTTAAAATTTCCCAGGATTTGGAAAAGATGCTTGTTGTTAGAGGTAAAAATTTATTATAGAGTTTCAGGAATTGCAGGATGTCTGTTATTATCAAACAAAAAGAACTGTTTCCAGCATGCGTGGTTCTTAGAACTTTGAAGAAAGTCTCAGAAAATGGAGCCTGAAGGTGATAGCTAGCCATGCTAGCTAATGTACTGCTAGATAATGTACTGCTCTAGAGATTGCATCTTATGCTGGAGGCCTGAAAAGTTTTGTTCTGCTTTGAGCTGACTATGTTTAAGACTTTTCTTGTCTTCCCTGGGAAATCACTTTGTCCTGGAAGAATTGTTAGCATTTGCATTTATGCTAAACCTCAGAGATAAGTGTCTAACTTTGTTTCAGCTCCAGTATTTGAGAAAGTGCACCACAGAATACAAGCTACCTATGGGCTTGAAACAATTATGTGACTGTATGAACTACAGGATCTGGCAATTACATTTTTTAAAAAGGTTAGCCATTGTATAGCTACAACATCACAACTAATTGTCTGCCTTTACCGTTGTAGTTTTCTTCCAATTAAAAAAATAATATGGGTCATATTATATACTGGAGCTGAGAGTTCCAGGACTTGTACTCCGTTATGTCACCTAGCAACATAATATGCTTCCAAATAAATAGCCGTGTAAGTTTTATAATAGCTCAAACTTTCAAGTCCTTTCTTTTTTTTCCAAAGCTTTACTTTTCATAGACTTTACTTATTCTTGGCAGCTATCATGCCATTTGGCTGAGATAATGATTAGAAGTTAGAACATTAAAATCTTTCCACAGATCCACTGGACAGGATGAAGGGCCAAGACTCTTGCCAAAGTCTGTCTCATCATTTGACTCCTGGAAACATTAGTGCCAAATGTGTCCCTTCTATATGACTAGAAACTCTTTTTAAATGATCAGAACTTAAGATCTGAAACTTGGCCTAAATTTCTGTATAATATCCGTTGAATATGTTATTTGGGCTCTGCCAGAAAGAGTACAACCTTTACTTGTAAAAGGTGTGGTAATATAGAAACTTAGGTTTTTGTAGTTAAATGGAATGTGAAAAAAATTTGGCAATATTTTTTTATATTTCAGGTATCCTCCCAAACACCTCTAACATTTGTTCCTTCTGCTTAAAATAGTTAATGCCGTCATATAAACTGTTCAGCTTTTGATAGTCCAGCACTGAGAAAAGCAGGGATGTTTCTGTGGATGTTTGTTTCTGTATGTTTTCTGCTACTTATACAATCTGTTTCTTAGGAAAGAGTGCTACCTCTTCATTTATGTTAAAGTCACATTTGGACTTTATTGTAAGTATCTTACAATTCCACTGCTGTTCTGACATTCTTACCAAATGCATTTATATGTTTCCTAAAAAATATATGTCTTGGTAGACTCAGCCATAACAGAAAATCTTAAAATATCCTCCTGAGGGCTTATGTATATGCATACATGTAAAAATGTATGTATATATTTGTCTTTTTTTACAGTAAACCAAGATTTCATGGAGAAATGCGGGGATCCCTAGGGCTGTGACTGCAGCAGGCAACAAATCTTTTTTCCAATTTGGTTTTTTTTTCCTCTTTTTATTTTTTTCTCCATCTTCTAAATGGTAAACTACATCCTTTGTTGCAAACTACAATGTAGTAAGTGTTAGCAGGAGACATGGGCATACTTGTAATGCACTGCAGATGCTATCTCTACAATTTTCTCTAACTCCTTCCAACATTTATCTTTAGCATTGTAGTTTTCCTTATTTGTTATTTTGTCATGAAACCTTCCAATGTCCATTATTGATTTGCCTCTGACCAAGGGGCAGATAAAATACTAGGTGACCATGAGTAGAAAAGGCTGTGGAGTTTGGAGTTTTTTGATCTGAAAACTAGGGAGAAATTTAGATTTTTGTGTTCAGTTCAAGAGTAAAAAAAATTCAAAGAACCAGAACTTGAGAAATATCATTGTACCTAACAGCTTTTGCTATCCAAGTTTTGGACAGGGGACAATGCAAGAAAAGAGGAAAATAAAAGGAAATAGCATGTATAATATTAGCACAATGGTCAGAGGCTAGGATTTTCCTATCCAGTTGTTGTACAGACTATGTTGTACCATAAAGAGAATTTAAAGAAAGACAATTATGTAATTTTACATTTTTTTTCTGAAAAGGTTTTTACTGTTTTTGGGAAGGAAAACAAGCACAGCAGAAAACAGGGAAAGATTTGATTGAAAGTGTAATATGAAGCTGATACTATCAGTTGATCAAAGACAGAAACCTATATGCAACTTGGTAGTGAATAAAGTATAACAAAATGGACAGGAACCTCAAAGACAAAGAAAGTAATGTAATAAAGAAGGGAAAGTTACTGAAGAAGATATAATTGCTTGTGGCATAATCAGTGATGACTGAAAGAATTATATTAGCAACGTGATTCTGAGAGTCTTTGTGTGGGGTTGGGGAACAGGAAGAGTTCACTTATTGGGACTAGGTAGGAGGAGAATGCAGTGATGTGAAGTTAAGTGATTGCAGCCACGGAGTAAAATTAAGTCTGTAGTTCAAAAGGTTAAGCATAAAGGCCTGGATCTCAATTTCACAATTATTAAGTAAAAATAAAGGGCATGATGCAGAGAGGTACAGTGAAGGAAGCTCTAGAATATAAGTATAATGGAAAACTCCAGTTGGTAAAAATAAGCTTCATGGTTTATGAAATGTGAAAATGAAAAGGAGAGTGGAAAATGAAGTATTACTTTGTAGGCAATGGGAAACAAAAGTAGCAGACCACTTGAGGGCTTTTTGTTCTGCCTAATTATTTGGATGGAAATAACTAAAGTATGGTGTTAATGTGAAGAGACACAGAAGAGTGAGTAATTAAGAAAAATACATAAGGGTAATAGTTCTCATTGAACATGAATTAGGACGAGTTGACTAGTACTTAAGTAGCTGAGCAGATGAGAAACTTTTGTATCTGTAGTGAAGTGAAGTTGTACAGGGCCATCTGTAAGGAAGCAAAACTTTGAATCATAATGTAAGTAGCAAAGCATAGCTAAAATTAAAGGAAATTATACTTCCCAGGCACACTGATCTAAGAAGCTGCCATACTGAGCATACACAACTTACACAGGCTCCCTGCTGGTTCAACATACATATATTAATACGCTCCAGCCAGGCATGCTGGACATTAACATGTTTAGCTGCAGAGCTCGTACATGCCTTTTTTTTTAGAGGAGAGACTTGTGACGTGGAGAAATTGAGCAATGTGGACAATTGTGCAAGCACAGGCTACAGTGAAGCCAGAGAAAACAGTGTCTTCAGTAAAAAGCCACTAGATAACTTAAAACCCCAAGACCAGCCTTCCCACTAAATTTCCCTTGTATTTCCATACTCTTGTAAACAAGGGACAAAAGGACAATGCACAAAACAGTGCATCTGTGTTTATGTGTTATTATGTGCAAACTAGCTGGTTTTCCCAGAGTTTGGTCTTGAATACTGTTCCCCCCCATATAATTCTGTAAATAGGTAGCATATATGCATGGTGTTACTGAAACATGCAGCTTCCCAATAGCTACAGAAACTAGCAATTTCCAAATTAACAAGTAAAACAGCAACAAAATACTCATAGCAGACTAGCATCGAAGCAATGTAAAATTAAGTGCTCTTGAACTGTTTGAAATCAGATAGTATAGCCCTTATTTAAGCACATTCCACCAGTATTGATAGTCTTTTTTTTCTTTTTCTTTTTACAAGAGTACATATTTTCAATAATGAAGGAATAAAAGGAGTTTGGTTGGGATATTTTTTAATTTTAACATCGAGCTTTTGGTTTAAAATAAATCAACTACTATTGCTCATTGAAGTCTCAAGTGCCAGAAGCATTTAGGGCTGGGTGATTTTCTCATACGCTGATGTCCATCTACAGTTGAGAAATCTTATAAATGGGTAAGGGTTGATATCCAGAGTCTGCAGCATCAGTTATTTGCCAATGTGAAGAGGCAGACTTCCTGTCTGAGTCATTATACTGAAACACAAAATGTTCATTTATCCAAACTTAATCTTTCTTACATTTTTATCTTGTCTATGGATTGTGTATTTAGTCGTTGTTTGGACTTTCCTAGCATCTTTCCCTTGTGAATCCCCAGGCATCATGCATTAGTGAGTTTTAATCTCTTGCATTTGGAATTAAATCCTCTTCAAATTAAGGCTGAATCTGGGACTGCAAGATTACAATCACAGACAACAATATGCATTTTACTTGTTTTTCATGTATGACTGAATAACGCAGCTAAAGTAAATTGTGCGAACTTGAAAATAGAATAAACTCTCTAAGTTAAAAATTGTACTGCACTTTATCTCCATTATCTCTTTTCTGAATTAAAGTCTTATTGTAAGCACTGTAAAGAATTTAGATCTTTCACATGTTGTTTGTAACCAAGAGTTACATATTCATCAAAACACTATTTACTGTGAATCTTTTTTTCGCAAAAGGAAGTTATTAAACACCTTGGAGGTAATTTCATATAATTTGACAGACAACTATATTCCATCAGCTTTTGTTCATGTGAAGTTATTATTAATCTAATAGTATAACTTTAATATTTTATGGACATACTGTTCATAAAATCAGAAACTCTAATTTTTGCTCAAGTTTGCATTGTTCTGTGGCCCCCAGGAGAGGGCAGTGGTTTGTACACGCTCAAGTGAGGTTTTCCCAGAGCAAATAAGCATAAAGTGCTAGACACGGTATTTAAAAACATATGTCAACAGGAATATCAGATTGTCTCCATGAATAATGAGTTTTAGCAGTACATAAATTCTTTTTTTGAGATTTTCTTCAGAGCATTTTTTTCTTGCAAATGACTAGCACATAGAGATTTACTTTTAACACAAGGGGTAAGATTGTTAACAGGTATTGTTAACAGTTACTGTAATTGAAAAAGCTATAATTTTGTGAAATACGAAAAAACCACTTTTTCAATTGTATAAATGTAGTAAGATGTACAAGGACTCCCTGTGAAAGTTTCTGTTCTTACAGGGGTCAAGTCTGATCCACTGAGACATATAAACGAGAAGTGCTACTTGAAAAAGAAAAGAAACAACACCAAATCCCTGTCTATGGCCTACTTTCAGGTAAGTAACAGCTTTTTCACTAATGAATAGAAATACAGATACATGGAGTAGGATTGATCATTGTCAAATGGGATGCTCCAATAGTGTCACTTGAGAGACCAATCTCAGTGATTTGAACAGAAAGAAGCAGTCTTTCTAGGTGAGTTACATGGCTAGTTCAACAAACTAAATTGTTATTAGGAATATAACATTTAGCTTTCAGTGGAGCTCATATTATTTGCAGTGTCCGCTGAACGGTTTGTTGGAAAAGTTGTATAAGTAAAACATAAAGTTTAGTGCAAACAAGGAGCCGCAAAAGGAATTAAACATCTTACCCTGGAAAGGGATAGTGTTATTTTGGGTCAGTTTAAATAGTTTAAGAACAGATATAAATTTAATCCAGAAGGCGTGTTTAAGTACACTGGTTTTTAACTGGTTTTATTGTTAGTTACTGAACATTTTAAGTTCTTACTTTACGGTTGTGATGGTTTTGCTTGTCCTTACAGGCCTTACCTAAGCTCTAGTGTATGCTAAAGCACCTTGAGAAGCTTAATCCCACATTGTTGAAGTGACTGTGATTTGGATATAGTCCAAATGATGGCTGCAAGAGGAAAAATGGTAGGAAGGATTGTATAACATCTCAGAAAACAGCTAGACTGTCTGATAAGCAGTTCTTCAGATTACTTATTAGAGTTTCAGAATAACATCGAGTAAAACTGAATCATGTTGGTATGAGGCACCTTAGAAATAATTGTTTTGTATCACAATCGTTAAACAATTTGTACAGTTACTGAAATATTTTTTTACATTTTAAGGTCTCCAGGTGCCAAGTGTATATCATAATTTTCCTCGAACACACATGAAATTG
The DNA here is from genome assembly GCA_009867235.2 of Psittacus erithacus. Taxonomy (NCBI): domain Eukaryota; kingdom Metazoa; phylum Chordata; class Aves; order Psittaciformes; family Psittacidae; genus Psittacus; species Psittacus erithacus. The sequence continues at coordinate 12,637 of WYDI02041139.1, forward strand.
CTTAATGAATATTGGCTTTGCAGGATTATTATCCTTCCAGCTAATTCCCAGTCCAACTCAACTTGCCTTTTCCTGGGCTTCTTGCCACATTCCATTTTTCCTTGTGCTGTTGATGCTATGTAGGACTGAAATGCGGAATTATCTACAGTTCATTAAAGAATCAAGTACCTTAGGCTGTTGTGTTCATCTGTTATTAATGGACAGTAAATGCAGACATGAGCTAACAAAAGACAAAGGATAAACACATTTAAGCCAGACCAGTTCCCAGAGAAATAATTTAAAAACTTGTCAAACAATTCTTGAAACGTGGAAGAATGATGATTTCTCATGGATTTATTGTATATATTCTGGCAGTATAACTTTTCCTTTATATAATATTTTTTTAATCTTGAATAGTAATTTCCATTGGAAGATCTCAAAGAGATTTGCAGATATTAACAAAATCAGATTTGTAGCACCAGTGTGAAGAAAAGAAGCCGGACAATCCATTTGTTACCAAAAATGTATCCTTGCCCCAGTTGGCTGCTTTGTGCTCTTCTGCCAGTACGGTTTCGCAAAATACTTCATTCACCAGTTCCTAATTATTCTCTTCTATTTGGATTGCTTTTACATTCCCTGATTTCTGAGGATGCTCATGACTTGTGTCTCAGATAAATTTATTAACCTGACGGATTGATTCTACGTGAAGGAAGACACTCACTTATAATCTTCTCTACTACTTCGAAATATTACTGCACGCCACTGGTCCTGCACTTCTGGAATGACTTCAGAGGACTACTGTGGCTGGGTGTAATACAAAGCAGTTTTCATCAGCTTTCAAGGATGGGAAGGAAGCAGAAATGTCTTCATCCAGTTTTTTCAAGTAAGCCAGGATCCATGCCAGTACTTAGTTGGTAATTTGTTAGTTGTGATTCACTGTTCAGCAGTCCCTGCACAATGAACCCAGTTTCTTCCCGTAGGTTCACTGGTCCTGCCCTGCCTTTCAGCTGTTAGTGCTAATCATTGAAGCTGGTATTATTTTTATCTTACACATGTTTAAGGCGTTATAAATTGCCTTTTGCCTTCAACCATTTATTGTTATTATTTTATAATAATAGCCTTATCATTAACATTTAATTAATATTCTCATCATTAACGTTATATTGCATTATTATATATGTTAACTATAAACCATTGAGTAATCAAATATTTGAGCATTTCTCTTATGAGCAACTTGCATTTCATTAAAAAATGAGCAAAATACAGAGCAAATACACCCCAAGAGAAGTCCTCTAGAGAATATATCGGTATGCCATTTGATTACTATTAAGCCCTCCTTTTGCCTAGGTAGGTATATAACCTGTTCCACATATGGCCATAATTAATTTTCTTTAGAGTAAAGGCTTTATAAGCCACATGTCCTGAAGACTGCCGCATGAACTTAACTTGATCTGTGGAGTACCCTACCAATTCCATGTATAAGGGAAACCAGACTGTCCCTTCTTGCTTCATAGCTGTGTCTCAGAACCTTCCTCCTGAACTATTTTTCCGCCTGCTTAGCTAAGGCCCTTTTTACATACCTTTTTACACACCATCTCTAGCCCTACCTTTTCTTTCTTCCAACTCATATTTCAAAGTCCCTGACATTAGCCAGTGAAGTCTGCAAAACTTAATCCTCTTAACCCTGAATGTGGTATTATTTTTATCTGTATCTATCCTTTCCTCCAGCCTGGCCCAGATCACTGGTGATGCTGCTTACATCTCGGCCTCTGACATCCTTTCATTTTAGCATCTTAATTCTTCAATAAAATATTAATCAAACAAGATACATCTATCTATACAGTTTGCCAGTTCTAAGCTATCAATGTTTGATGATGAAACATGCCTTTTTGTTGTTAAACTATTTGGTAGCATCAGGTAGCTTGCTTGCTGTTAAAAAGTTCCTGAGCCAGACAGCGCTCCTTCAACTATGAAAATTAAGTTCTTGCCCATAAAACTCTCTGTTGTTCAGGTTTTCCAGTCTGAGGAGCTTGCAGATCTTTACTCAGGCACTCAATTCTGTAATTCCCATTTCACAGATGAAGAAACAGGCCCAGTGAAATTAATAATTTGGTCAAAGAGACTAACACATACGCATGTGTTTTACACATGCTCCCGTTTTCATGTCTTGACTATGTTGATCTACATGTAATTAGTCACATCTTCCTGGATATGCCAAATTAATTTGGAAAAAGAAAGAAAAAAGCACAGGAAGAAAACTTTAAATTTTATATCATTCCTATACCTGGCCAGGACAAGAATCTTCTAGTAACAATTTTTATGGCCTAAACTTTAAGAAATGCAAAAGTTTATAAAATTATTTGTTTAAGCTTTTCTTTATATTCAGAAAATAATCAAAGGAGATGACAAATCAAAGCCTTTTCTTGTGAAACTGGCTATTAAAATTTGATGTGAACTGGTTTGGCACGGCTAATTTTCATCAGTGGTCCATCTTCTTGTATAAATGTGAATATCAGAACAAAATGGACTAATTCAGAGCACATTTGACAATATGTTGTGTCTGGGTCTTAGAAAATGTTGAGCATGGCAACTTAGTTTATTTCAATCTGCTTTGGGATCCTGAATTTGGGATTCTGAATCTGGAATTCAGAAGATTAGTAGGTTTAGACATATTGGAATTATTATTCTTGTTTATTTTTTAGAATTTCCAGCTTATTGGGTTTTAGTGATATTTTGGAGGGGTTTTATTAAATGAAACAGCATAACAATCCTGTTACATAATATAACCTCGTACTTACTCTAGTGGGGTACCTCTTTCTTTTCCTTCTTGTTCTCCAGGGACAATTTTAAGCCCTCTCCCCCTCCCAGCTCTGCTCAGTTCTGGTCTCTGTATCTGCTGTGGTTTAAAGACAATGAGACAGAAAAGTCCAAACTCAGATTACTCAGATCATGGGAATATGGGTCCATTCCTCTGACATACTCTCATTCTCAGCATCTTCAGCAAAGGCAGTATTTGTAGCTGCCTGCAAGATATTTCTTCAGAGATGCCTCCTCCCTTAAAAAGGCTGCAAAACTGATTTGCCAGTCTTTGCATTCATGGGACCTGAGTCCCAGTTCTGTGTTATGTTTGTAAAAATAATACGGAAGTAGCACTGCCCTCTTCTTCTAAGGACAGTGATAGCTGTTCAGTGTTCATTGTTTTGTTTGCTGAACTTCATACATAAAAACCTGCTACTGTGGGATATTAAATATCTTGAACCATGTTCAAGTGACTAGGATCCTGGATAGTCAGTATGCTCTTAGCATAATTTTGTAAAGCTGTTGCTCTTGCCTGTCTTCACCAGAAGTCTGATTACACTGCTGTTATATGTCACTGCTTCTCAAGTATAGTCCAAAAATGGATTCTTCAAAGGAGAATTCTATCTTCAAACTTTCTTTTATGTATAAGACCAGGTTTTATTCTATCTGGAAAGAAAAAAAATGAAAGTATCTGCAGTCCAGTGGCTTTCTGTTTTATCTTGGGAATTGACCAATTTCTGTAGGCTATTGGGCAGGTGATAGAAGCATATGTTGACAATAAATGTATGTGTCACATGAGAATTATTTCTTTGTTTCTGGTACTTAATAAGTACAAAGGAGACAGAATACCTAAATGTTATGGTTTAGTTTTGTTCTGTTCACTTGTTTTGTTTTTTGTGTTATTAAGAGTATGAAATGCTTCTCAACATTTTCAGTCAAGATCCTGTGCTCTTACCCTGTAGTCAGGTTGTCTTAATTCCTTCTTCTGCAGGTGAGGTATCTTCCATGAATAATTGTACCAAGTCTTTGTGCCTATGTCCATAATACCATACCATACTTCAGAAGCAGAACTCAAGAACTTTCTTATGTTTTCCTGCCTAAGGAGACGCTTGTATGTGTCATGGTCAAACTGTATTACATCTTGAAATGACAGCTTCACAAGAGGAGAGCAGTATAGTGACATGACTGTATTCAGGAGACTTTAGGGACTATGCTGACATATCATAAATTCAGTAGGATTACATGTGCAAAGTTTTGAAACTGGTACTTTTTTCTTTAGTTAGCAAATAATACAGAATAAACAACAGTAAAGAGCGTTAGTATTGGTAAACCAAAGCACCTAAAAGTTTGGAAGTGCAAAATATTAAAGCACCCATTCTGACTGTGTGCTCACATTTTATAGACATCCCATGGACCAGGCTCGCGTCAACTGTGGCAAGAGCTGCAAGGAAAAAGGAAGTTGTCTTGAGCTAAACATCTTGAACTAGCATGGCAATGCAGGTAGCTGGGTACCATCCCATGTTCTGCCATATGGGTAGTGGATAAACGTATCTGTGCCATAATGTGTTCGGTATCTGTCATTTTTAATAACATTTGATTTTACAACCTTGGTATCCTTTCAATGTAACGTAATTAGCTGTAGATCATTACTCCTTTCAGGTTAACTGGTTCAACCCTGTAGGCCAGTGCTGTACTTGCATCCATGCCCACAGGAGAGATTTTCTGCAAAGTTGTTTTAAACCATTCTAGGAAGTGACTCAGGATAATTGCCTGTCTACTAGGCTCTCTTGGCTTCCTGGAGTCTTTTAAAAATAAATCCTTTGAAAGAAGAGAGAATGTCTAGGAAAGAAAAGAGAAAGATTATACCAGTCAAGACACTTAAATTTGATACAGTCCACATAATTTACCTCTCCTTCCAACCCAGACTCCCCTGACGTTTTGTAACACATGATGATTGCTGCTAATATGATATATCCTTGGTGGCATTTCTGTCTGTATGATTGTCTACTGTATGCATGAGATTTTTCCCCTCCAAGTCATATCTCTGGCTTCTTCAAAGCATCTGTGCTTTAACAGTTGTCAATCCAGTATGTGTGTGAAAGAAGCCAAGAAACTATTGTCCCACAGAGCTCTCAAAGGACTCTGGTTAACCCGAATTCACTATATAGTTTTTGGTGGAAAACAAAATAAGTTAGCTCTGGGAATAGCTAGTTAGGCTGTGATATATTACAAAACTGTTTTTTAATTCTGATATTATATATCCACAGAATAATTTTAGTTTACAACTGTCCAAGCAGTCTGGCCTACTCAATTCTCTCTAGCCTAGTTCACTGCTGCAAAGAAGTCAGAGCCTAGCCGCAACTCCTTATGTGGGACAGAGCTCACTCTTTCCTGCCTCCTCTTCTGCCAGTGGTGGAGGCAGGGTGTTCTCAGCCTATGTGCCTTCTGTCTACCCTCATCTACGAGTACTGTCCAGCAAGGCTAAGCCTGTTGCTAAATTTAGTTCAGCCTGTCCTTCAGCCTCTGAGTTCAGTCAGTGTACTGCAGAGATACTCACTTTGTAAGTCTTACTCTAACACTGCGCTACGGTTAATTGAAAGTACTCCTTCAGCTGTATGAGCCTTGTTCTCACCTTTTATTAACTTTGATACTGGAAGAAACCGAGTTTAAAGTGCTGTCACTTCATTGCCTAGCTTTAAATACAGGTTTATCCAGTGCCATCTACTGATTAAGATACTCAGACATCATCCTCTGCACAATCTAGTGTGGCCAAAGGTACATTGAGGTACACTGTGATACAGCACCAGAAACTGGTTTCTTCCCCTTTCCTGATATGCAGGGTACAATCCCTTGCATGGGAAAAAAATATGGCAGTGTCTTAGAATAGTCCTGCTTGCTGGTACATGTGTATCTGCAGCTGATCACCCGCTTCCCTTCCCATCACTTAAACTGTTTACTAGCACTTGGTGAATGATGGTACTGCTTTAGGCCTCGGAAATGAAGACATCTATGAGATCTGTAAGTGGTTTCAGTCTGGTCAGCACAGTGGAGAATTAAATCTGGAGGCTGAAAGTACACAGGGAATAGAATTCTGTCATGCAAAATGAAAAGAAAATTACCAGGTGCATTCTAAAACTATGGCCAAGGCTGTGTGCCTCTGAGGACAAAGATAGGGCACTCTGCATGCTTTGGTGCATACTGTTCTTTTGAACATAGGCCATAACTTTGCATTTTCTGACTTCAGTGGATTAGAAAAAATCTGGCATGTTCCCAGAACTGAAATATATGCAGAAATAACATTCATAGGAATACCAGCGCAAGGGAAAAAAAAAAACAGCATCTGAAACAACCTCATGCTTGAGAATGTAAACTGATCAAGTGTGGGGTTCAAGGAAGAATTTCTCTTCCCTCTTTACCTCCCAGTTCTTATATAATATTCCAGCCCACAACTGGCTGAATGTAGTGTGTTTTCCATTCTTCGTGCTCTGAATCATCAGGTGTCTAACCACTGCTTGAGTCAGTGTACTAGACTAGGGAGCTGAATGGTCTGCTCCACTATGGCAGCAAGAATAGTATTTTAATATGGTTTCATTTCCTTTACTTGATTGTTTTGTTACGTAGCACTAGGGAAGTGACAACTGGACTGCTATAGTTGCTCATGTAAATATGTGTTGAGACTGGTTTGAATTGGAGGAGCACATATTGTCTTGTTTTGTCAGTCATGCACTAGTGATGCAGAATCTCACTCTGTTCCCTGTTTTTTGGGCTGAGTAATGCCTATGCTTATGCTGGTCCAGTGCACAAGGTTGATTTTCACCTTCCAAAAATGGCTGCCCCTAGTATCTTTTGGGAGTACTGTTTTAAATAAATCATGTTTAAAATGGAGGAAATTGTGCTCCCACATACACACTCCCAGCCTAATGGAAAGGGTTCTCCTGTATAAGAAACAGGAGTACAGATTGTCCACAGATGGGGTCTTCATACTTTTCATATCATGGTGGTGTGTTCTAAAAAGGGCTCCTGTTGCGTCTTGTTGGAAGTGAGTCTTATGTGATTCAGTGCAGAGGTTATGAATATACAATGATGCAGCTGGCTATTCTTATTTCCATAAAAAAATGCAAAAGGTTCTTAGTGAAACTGTCTTAATCCATAGTAACTGGAAATTTATAACATTTCTGACGGGATGGATGTTTCTATTTTAGCAACTACATGTTATCCCTTCAGGACAGAAATGAAATGTGCTACTCTGGACACAGGCTAATAGCAGCTTTCACTGTCATTGTCCCTGTCATGTATGGGTAAAAAGAGCATTTCCCTCTCTTAGCATTTCATTATTTCTGCAGTTTTCTTTAAATGAAGGAATCCCATTTGTGCTTGGGTCACACTATTGTTATTCATGCTTTACTTCTGTGTGGTAATCAGAATGTCCATGTTCTTCTGTTTCCACTCTTTAGGGAGAAGGTGTAATATAATCTTATAATTTAAACAGAGAAAGCAGGAGTCATGGATAGCCATCTCATTTTCAGCAAATACCAGAAGCCTTTACCATGCTTTAAAGAGTTTATTAACCACAGGAGCTTAGGCATTGAAAGCTGGTAGGAGCTGGAACTACCCATAAAGAACTGCTCTGGTATCTTACAAAGAAACCCTGAATCACTCTGCCCTTCAGAGTTCCATGCATATATCTATGGGACAAGCTGCTAACAGGTAGCAATGTAGTGCCAGGGTTGGTCTTCAGTAAGAGTAGTATGCAGCATGGTGGGGCGGAGCCTCATGCCCTGAATTATCATTGTTGATCTTAAGTAGACAAGTGGCAAATCTGTTAGCCAGAGGGGCCAACATCACCACTTGTTCAGTGATTGGATTATCTTGTCAAGACTGGGTTCTTTTTATTATTTTTCATTATATATGAAAACGCTTTACTTCCTTTCCTGAGCAGAGTACTGCTTTGGGGCTGGGAATATTTTCTTGTTCCTGCATCTGCCAAATTCTTAGACCCATCTTTTAAGTATAAAAATGGAAATCTTTTCAAAGAGACACCATTTTCTTCTGGAATTTATATCAAGGCTTTTGGCCATATTAGTGTTTATATGGCAATGTGTGGAGCTAGCTGCCATTAGAAAACTGTCAGAGCAAATTTTATTTTAAGCCTTTTGAAGTTGAGCAGATGATTGCTATTGATTTCAAAGAGCCCTGGATCATGCCCAAAGGTGATGATGGTAGAGCAGAAAAGAGAAAGTGTATGTATATGAAAAAACTAATCCACACAGCCACAAATGGTTAATTTTCTCTGCCAGTAAGCTGCACAGAAAAGAACCTTGGCTTTACACTTTGAAATAGCACTCTCATCTCCAAAAGTGGTACCAAGACATATACTTCTTATAATTGTTTACAAATGGAAATGATGGGGTATGAAAAAAAAACAACCAGTTGCTTATAATAGCAGCAGATTTGTAGACTCCTCCAGAATACGCTGAACGCATTTTGAATTTCTTAAAAAGGTCTGTCTGTATTTGGACAAGGTTCAGTCAAAGATTTTCAGCCTACATCACTTCACCTTCAGACTTCAGTTTCCTCATCTCTTAGATGGGACTACTGATACTTACAGGCTTATAAGCAATCTCAGCTCCTTAATGCAAAACAAAGAGTCCAAATTTATCATCACTTGCATTGGCAGGATTACACCACGAGAGCATTTCACTTTTAAAGTACTGCTTAACATTCATGCCAATACTTGTGCTTCAGTTTCTGCTCTAGCATCTCTTCTATGTAACACTGCAAGTGGCTTTCAGAGCAGGTAAAACATGTCAGACTGTACAACACTAAAGAAATAATAGAGATGCAAATAGGCAGAACATAATAGATATTAAAGATCAGATTAATTTTCTGAGCTTGTATTCATCTGAGATGAGACACTGTTAGAAGGTATTTTGAAGTTAGGAGGGAAGCTGGCCCACATGCCTGAGCAAACATTTCAGTTGCAAGGGGGTAGTACAAAATTGAAAGAGGACGTGGACAAGATGCTTGGAAGGGATGTTTCACTCCTGTTATAGTTAAATCCTGTCAAAGCCTGGACACAGCAGAGGTCTGGGCTAGGAATGCGTGTGTGAGACCTCTTTGGCAGACTTGATTCAAACACTGTTTTGGCACAGCTGAGAGATTGGAAAATACAGCTTTCCAAATAGGGACTTTCATGACAGATAGTTACATCCTGGGTGTGGATATAATATACCATGGGCAGAAAAGTACAGAGGTTGTCTTTTGCCAGGGACTTATACAACCACATCTGTAGTTCCCCACCATTTCCTCCCTGACCCCCCTCGGAGTAGTTTTCTATCCAAAAGTGTAAAAATTGCAAATCCCCCAAAACTGCAATCTGAGCTCTACCTACAGAAACTTAGATTGTTCATTCCATAAATACCTCTCAGGGGCTGTCTGACTTGAAGGGAGAGAGGCTGGTCTGAAAGCAAAAACAGCAGTAGTTTCAGTCTCACTACAATGGCACTGGCAGCTAGAGGAGCAGCACAGGCATTTCTCTATGTGGATTACAGGACTGCAGAACAGGGTGGAGCTGTGCAGAGGCGCGGGCACTACAGTGTAAGTGCAGCTGCGGCGGCAAATATTCTCATGGTTTTGCTTGTTTTCAAGAACAAATCCCTACAAGTACCGCTTGTCTTTCTTTTCTTTCTCCTCTGAAATATTGCAAAGCCAACTTAGCAGCACATTGCTGAGGTTTAGCAATAGCTTTTCCCAAATGTATGCAGAGGGACGATGGTGCAGCCTTTTGCACTCTTCAATATGTGGATAGGGGTGACGGGATGAGTGAGGTGAAAGGAGAGAGAGGGAGGGAAGGATGTATCTTTGAAAAACTATAAAATTAACTGAAATTCAGCTCCTTCATGTTCTGGTAGCAGGACAGCAAAATCCCAAATAAGCCCTAGGCAAAACCCAACTTCCTTAGGCAACTCCACAACGCAAGGATTTCTTTTTTAACCCTTTAATCCCTTGTGCAGCCAACAGTTCCTCTTTTATGAGGATGACAGGCAATTTCCTGGCTCCCTGAGAATGAAGTCCTGTCCCATTCTGTTTGCTAGGCTACTGACAGTAACAGATCCTAACACAAGTATGGGATGTTGCTTGCAAAATCTGATGCATTTAGCACCTTGAGCCTGTACTTGCTTAATATTAAGCGCTTTCCAAAAAACCCACTGCTGCTGCAGAGGAAAGACGTCTCTCACAGCCAAATCCTAGCTGTAATAGGGTCATGTATGAAGGAGGCAGCTACTGCAAGGAGAATCTCCCCATGAAAATCCTGCAGAGGTACTGGTACAGACACATAGTGTAAGTCCCAGTGATTCTTAATAATGTCTTTTTGTTATTATTTTTACCTCAGCATTTCAGATATTCCCAAGCCCTCTGTGTAAGAAGGCAGTGTTTCAGTGGGGTGCTCAGCTCTATTTATTCACAATTAAAATTCAGTGCTGCATTCATGTAATTAACCTTATCTTCCCCCATCTCACACCTGGATGTCCCATCTTCCTTCCCCAAGTAGAGATGGGAGCAGTTCTGAGAACAGCTGTGGAGGCAGCTGTCCTTTTCACTGGCATCTTTTCTAATGAGACCCATGACAGAAACTGCTAATTTCCCCAGGCAGATGCAAGAGTTTAATGCCTCCTGTGTGAAGCTTACATACTTAGCTAGCACTTATAGCTTTAGAAAGTGCTTTGCCAGTGAGAGTGGTTGGTCTGTACAATTGCTGTTAGGAGAGAGATGACACCCTTGAACGTAAACACAAAGCTGGGCTGAGAAGCAGAAGCTATGTGAATTGCACAATATAATGCTCTGTGCTCTTAGCGATTGCCTTCAGCCACCAAGCACTCACAAGAAAGGCCATTGCAAGTCAGTGCTTCCTGGGCTGAGTTGTTTTGCTAATGGTGTAAGTCTGCAAACACTTTTCCTCTTGAAGGTGGCAGAGTGGGTTGATGGGGCAGGGAAAGGGAAGTAAAGGAGGAAAGGTGAGGACGGAGAGGGAGTTTTGCAGCAATCTCCCCTGCAAAATGAAGTAGTGAGAGTCTAGTTAGCTGTGCTGAGTTCAACAGCAGGTTGTTGTAACTGTGCTGGCTATTGTAATGGGGGTGGCCTTTACTGGGCAGAAGCTGAAGATCTAATCCCCACTAAAGAGATGCCATGCCATGCCATGCCATGTAAAGCAAGCTAGGCTGAGCTGGGGAAAAAGCAACCGTACTGACTGCATGTGTAAGGGGGCATGTGTTCTCAGAGCTAGATCCTGCAGGGATGTACTTTGGAGGTGAAATCCCTAGACTTGGAAGGAATCATTTTGGATCTGATCTGCTTTACCATGACATATCAGAATCCTTTTCCTCTTCCCCATTCATTTCTTATTATACTTTGTTTCCAGTAGCCTAACAGCTCCTTTCCCAAGAAACTGCTTTATTTTCTTAGCAACAGCCTAATCACATTGGCTGGCAATGTGAAAGAAAATAAATCCTTAAGAAATATAGTGAAGTGTTAGAAACCTGTATGCTCTAATACAAGCTTAAGAGCTGTCACAGCCAAGTGTCTGGGAGCCACAGACACTTTTACCTGCTTCAGCAGTTAGTCTGTCTAAAGTACATTGGGCAATACAAAAATAATACATACAGAACTGCTGAAAGCTGAGAGGGTGAGAAGAGGAGCTAAGGAACGAGATAATTCCAGATTTTGGAGTGTTTTAAGATGGCTGCTTTCTTTCTGTTTCATGATTCCTCTCTCTGTTCTCCCACTAGTGAGCGACACTACCTGTAAGGATTTGCAAGCCTGGCTTGCAAGGGCTCTTAGTCATGGCTCAGGAGGAAAGTTGCACACTGAGTGAAAGGGTGGGAGGAGGAATGGGGAAGGAGATACTGATCTCATAGGAAGTAAATTTAGTGCCTCATGAGAGTGCATTGGTCATCTCTCAGTATCCTTGAGTTTGGATGAGGCTATACCAGCCAGAAATTTGCTAGTTCTTCTTCTGGTGGACACTGACCCTGGAAGCAAAAGAAACACACTATATGGACAGGGCAAGCATCTTTTCACGTTTGCTTTGTGCAGTAGAAAGCAATTCCCTGTTGCAGCTTATGACAGTCACAATGCAACCCTGAGGTTTTAAAAGTCTATATTATGTGTTATGAAGTGCAATCTTATAGTTTCATAGAGCTGAATAAGTAAATTCTCTAGATACCCTAGTGGCCTTACCACACTATATCACTTAGCTCCTGCTATTGCTGCTGTTTATTTCAGTTGTGCTCCTTATGTGTCATGGAGATCATTTGGTGCATCTTGAAATCAGTTGCAAAAATTTTTCTTACCAAGTCCAGACATGGTGTGCACTGACTGTCTTTTATTGGCAGGGAGGCATGACAAGAGCTGAACACCATCTTGAAGGCATCTGCCAGATAGTTTGGTTTTGCTCCATCTGCCTGTGTTGACATAAAATTCCCCCAAGGTCCAGTAGAATCCCAGAAACCCAGCTAATCCCTCCAGGCCAGCCATCTGACCTAGCAATTGGGCAATCAGGGGACGCCGTTTCCTGACACTTAGGGAAAGGATGTGTGGGAGGTTTGGCTCTCAGCATTTTAATCAGTGTGAATTTTCAAACCTGGGTCAGTCCTATGGAGATCTGACCCTCTCTCCTTTCCCTGCCCTTGAAGCCCCCAGGCAAGCACAGCATGTTCCTGCATTAAAAGAAAGCTGACTGCTCAAATTTTTATTGGATGAAATCATTTACGTGTATTTTCCAGTGCTTTTTGATGTGTTAATAATTGACAGTAGTGTCTCTCATGGCTTTTCCATTTACCAGTTGTGTTCACACTCCTTTGAACTGAGGCATTTGCAGAAAACTGGTGGCAGTATGCAGTAGATCTGATTAATTTCTCATCTTTCTGCAATTCAGTTTAACAGTGGAGTAACTTTGGTTTGGCACTACTCAGTCATTATCAATCAGGCTGAGGACTTGTCATCTTCCAGGCTCTCTGTAGGTATTAAATTTCATAATGCTATGTAAATTAGTTAAATGGGATTTATTGTGTTGGATTCTCAGCCAGGTCAAATAGGAGTGAGGGGTTCCACTGTAGCTATGACAAATGTGTTCCAGCTGAGGATTTGGCCCAGTGTCTTCAGAGTTGTAATGAGTGACCTGAGGCACAGACAGTGCAAGTCTGCTCTCATCTGTACTAGTGAAAGTTTTTTGTAGCTTTGTATTGTTCAAGAAACTTATTCCAGGCTTCAATTACAAGTAAGCTCAAGTAGCATCAGCATTTGGTCCAAAGAAACTGAGGCCCAAGTTGTGCAAAGTAACCTGTAATTTTGGCTCTTTATTTTTAGTGTTTTGTTAAGGCACCGAGACACTCAAAAATTGAGACAGCCAAAATTATAAGATGCTTTTGAAATGCTGGCTGACTTGAACAAATCTACATAGTGAATATGATTCTTCTCACATACTTTTTACAGCAGTGTGATCCTCTCTCAGGGTTAGTAAAGCTACTGCTGTTTTATAGCAGTAAAAGTCACAGAGGAATGTGTTCTATGTTGCTGTAAGCTCCCATGAACTTCGGTATATCTGTCCTGTACTCACATTCTGTTTCCCTTGACATGTCCAGGATGTACACACCTTTGATTTGCTGAGAACCACATGGCCTCATGCCCACAAACACATCGTATGCTGAACAGTAGTGCAGCCTCAAGCTTTCTGAGTGTTGTGTGTTAAATGTGTACCTGATGATGGTCAAACAGGCTTTTCCCTCCCTTAAGCTTTGTGCCCAGTTTTTATGTTGCCCACAGTCCATGTTCCACATCAGATTTATATTTTCAGTGTTCCACCTCAACACTTGAGATTTTGGCTTCTCTGGTGATTTCTATGTTGTCAGATAATGTCTTCTGGTAGGAAGGGTTTTCTAGACTTGGGACAACATGGAGTAACGTATCTGACAAGGAGAAGTTCATGGGTTTTAGATTTTGTATAAAAGTTATTCTGAGAGTATGGCAGGCTTATTTGAGTAATAAGGCTTCTATAAAGTTAGGAATTACAGAACCTTAAGGTGGAAAGAAGGAAGTAGATAAGAAAGGGAGGAGACCAGAAGGATTGTAGGAATGCAAGGAGTGGGAGCTGGAGATCAGAAGGATGTGTTTAGACTGCATGAAAATGTTAATGGGGGTAACCTTGAGGAACTGAGTAAAACTTTGGCAGCAAGAAAGGAACAGGCTCCCTCCCTGTTTGCTCACTTCCCAGTTTTGCTGGCTTCAAAGTAATAATCACTGAAGTCGGTATTTCTGCTCATGAGTTTTGAAGTTCACATTTGTTTTTGTTGAAGAGTATTTTTCTCTTCACTGTGTCCTAAGATGACTTAAATTCAGGCAGTGCATTTTCAAGCCCAGCTCTTCTTTGAATTGGGGAAAAAGCTGATTTGTGAGACCCAGCAACTCTATTCTGCCTCCTTGGTATATTACCTTTCTTAAGGAGGCATAAACAAGGACTAATTTTTACTGTTGTGGCTTTTATTATTCAAGGTAGTGAACAAGCCTGATTTGGGGGATTTTGTATTTTGTTTGATGTTTGGAGCGAAAATGATTTTATCTGCTTGAAAATTGAATTAATGAGCCATGAAGTCTTAAGAGATGGAAATCTACACAGTGCTCTCTTCATCCCTGAAGAAAGTGCTCAGGTCCAATTTAACTTTTTAGATCTGGTTGGAAGATGTGTTCCCAGGACATTTTCATAAATTAAATACACACACACAAAAGGGGAAGGAGTGTTTCTGCCAAGGAGCACAATCCAGGTTGGATTTCATTGTCAACAAGTCATACAAAGATACATTTCAAGGGTTTCATTTCATGTGGCAAGATTCTGTTCTCCCAAGACAAATCTGTGGGAAGAGATGAAAAATCTTGGAGGATGGGTCTACTGGTAGCTATTAAACATGATAATCTGGCTGTACTCCCATCTCCAAGTCCTAAACAACTGAAAAGATTGTGCAGGGGTAGGATCAGACTATATATGATATATTTGTATGCTTCCCTTAACCATCTGCAGCTGACCATTACTTGGAGATAGGGCACTGGTTTAGATAGGCTTCTAATCTGACTCTATGTAGTCATTGTTTTATTCCTGTGGTCTTCGAGAGAGAAAACACTGTAAAGATCATCTGATGTTTCAGCTATTCTGCAAGAGAGAAACAGTTGTATCTGTAAGATGTGGCCTGAAGAACCTGACCAGGTACATTACAAAACTCCAGAAAATTATTCACATTTTATAGTCCTTTAAGTGTCAGAAATGCACATGAAGAAACTACCTTCATTTTTGGAACTGTCTATGTCTCCTTGTCAGTGAAAAAAGTGACCAGCATCTCTCCTTGTTCCCCAGTTCAAAAGTAGATTACAAACAGTGACAATATTTTTTTTTTTTGCAGAAATAATTTAATTTCTAGCCCCCTCCAGTTATTTTTAGAAACGTTTTGTGTTTTCCTTTACGTTTAAGTATTTCTCTAAATCTGAACATTTCAAGCAGGCTTACTCATCAGTAGTATCATTGCTGCTGGTATTTTCATAAATAACAGATATTCTGAGTGCTTCCATTTTCCAGGAAAGCTCCATGCTTAAAAAAAAAGGGCTGTTTTTAGGTGTTTCAAACTGGTCTTGAAAAATCATTAATCTCTTTGCATGATCTTGGTCCTGCACTGTCATCTGTTTTCTTTCAAATCTCCAGAAGGCTGTGACAGAAATACATGGGAATTCCATGTTGCTCTGCATCAGCCTGCCAGATCTGCTCCTTTCCTTGTCAGGTTGAAGGGAGCAACCTTTCCAAGAAGGAATGAAACAACTGTGGAGCTGTATAAGCATCCTTGCTTCTGCTTATCTGTGAGTAAAAGTTTCCTGGACTCCTGTAGAATTGTAAGATGATTTCCTTCTAACATGTGGCTATTTATTTCCCCAAGAATGTTATAACAGTCCAGTCCCTCTGAAAACATGTAGTCAATAAATCTTCAACCTACAATGCAGAAAATTCTGTACTTCCAGTGGTTAAAGATCAAACCCTGCGTGCTGTGGGTATCATATGCTCATTAGCCAGCTTGTTTCTGATAAAACTGGGGTGATCTCAATGGACAATTCCTATTTAACTAGTGAGAGTTAAATGAGGAGAATATTTTCTTGTCTGCAATCATATACTGTATAGATACGTGAGCATAAGTCACATATATATAGTTAAATTTAGCAATCTATTCTTTGCATTCAGCACTTTCATTTGGAAAATTTCCAAGCACTTTACAAATACTAATGGATTTAGCATTTGTGGAAACTGAGGCACAACTTTCTTAGATGCGTGCAACCTAATGGTCATCTGTACTGTCATATAAATACTTTCACTGCAGGTAGGCTAGAGACACATATTTTTGTTTTTAGCTATCTTTATGTCCTCTGAAGTGTTAGTTTAACAAAATCATAACAAACTTAAATATTATAACATCTTTATAATTGGCACATGTAGCCTCATGCCTGATAGTGAAGCCGTATATTCACCAACATTCTCCCAGAATGCAAGTATATGACCCTACTGCAGAGTGGGTACTCCTCCCATTTCTTTCTCCCTCCCCCGTATCTTCCCAGAGCCTCTAGTTATAATCCCCGGTTCTTCTTACTCTCCACCTTCATTTAATTTTTTGCCTACATGGAGAGTATGAAACTTGGGTACTGCTGATAATAATTGTAAGAGATCTGCCCTAACTAGGTAGAATGGGTGTATTTGCTAGATTAAACAGCAGACATCTCTAGAAAAGGTTTGCCAGGATATCATTCTTTTTTAAGAATGTTGTCAGGAATGGGAGCCATCCGCTAGTGCAGACAGTCTTGGTTTTCTCACTGAGTCACTGACCATTAAGATGGGATGTCTGGACTGTGAGTACCCTGCTTAAATCCATTTGGCAAAATCCTGACCCCCTCCAGGCAGGTGACCCTATCAGCATCTGCACGACAGATGAAAGAAAGCAAAATCTTGACCAAACACGAGGGGACTTCAGTCCTTTGCTACTTTTGCAGCCAAGTATACAGCGGGAACCAATTAAACTATGTTTCTAACAAACAGCTGAATGCACAGAGAGACAGTTGGTTTTGTTCTCGCCTGTGCTCTGATCTGTCAGAATCTTCCTGCACTGTTATGCAGGGATTGAGTAATAACCATGCTAGGGCCCTGCCAATATGAACTGTCTTCCAGCTGTGCCCTACTGAGATATGAACTTGCCCTCAGTGCTTGTTTCATACTTCTGCTGCCCTGTGGGTCAAGCATCCCAATGAGTGAATCTCTCTGGTTCTGTTGTAGAGGCTCTGAAATGTGTTGCCAATGACAGAAGTACAAAGCTTGACCTTAGCCTTTCATTGTCAGCAGATTTCAGGCAGTTTGTGAATGTTACAAAGACTTTGGCACTCACCATTACTAAGTTATAGGAAGAAAAACAGATGCATTTTCTGAGTAGGTGAAGTTTTCCTTGGGAGACCCATGAACTGTTTTCCAGCTGTGTCTGGGCTTATCTAGAATAGTTTCACGTGCCTGCTGGAGGACATGTATTAAGCTATAAATGTCCTACTGTGCCCTTCATGACATATTTTATGTTTAAACAGAGGCAAAATCTAGCAAGCAGCTCCTCACTGACTTATCCCCTGCTTACTTGCAGTGGGGATGTTTAGTGCATTCACATCTATCAGGACATCTCCAGAGGCCCATAGTCTCTCTGATTTACACATCTGTTAGTATAGCTGTACTACTGTGAAATGGGAGCCTTATCTAAGAAAATACTGACTGTAAATACAAGTTGACCTAATGTAATATATTAACATTTTCATGTGGTGTCACTGTACTTCAAATAAAAAACAGTTTAAGAATGCCACTTCATCTCTCTTGAGAGTCAATTTTTAAATTACCAACCTCTATTTTTGCAAGATATATCAACGTACAATTCAGATTACATAGATATCAATATTTTTTCTCACATTGACTTTAAAGATACTATCTGTAGCTGTATGCATTTTTATCTACAAAGCATGAATATTCAAGTAAGAGTGGACTAAATTATAACTGAATTATGATCTCTAGAACTAGATATCAGAGGTCAGGGAGATTATATACTCTGTGCAATGAAGTAGTTTGTCATTGTCAACTTCTTTAAACTAAAAGTGAAAATGGCTGCTTCACATCAGACTGGAAAACTTACCTAATTCTGCTTCTCACTGTTCCTTGAAAAGTCTGGTTTTAATGTGTCACAGTATTGGAATGAATGTGCTGTGGAGTCTACCGGACTATGTGTCTATTATGCAGTTGTCTGTGATTGTAGGAAACAGGGCATGATGACCTTGTAGTCCTATATTCCCATGAATGCACATGACACAGAATTCAACTGACCACCCTACAGGCTCTGGTGACATGTGGGAGTGCAGCAAATTAAAGTGGAAGCAGATGGTGAAAAAGTTCCCTCTGTGTTTTGCCTTTTCTTTCAGGAATGCTGCCTTAAGTCTTTGATTCAAACAGCTTGGTGAGGAAATATGTCTCTGAGCTATGACGAAACAGCACTAGGAACGCTGTTTTCAATTCTGGGTACTGAATGCTATGTGGTTACACAGTGATGGGGAGAGATAGGCAGCCTTCATTTTCCCTTTGAGCACTGATTAGTCATGGTCTCTTGGGATTATTTAGCTCTTTCAGGAATACACTTAATTCACAAAGAAGCTAGAGGGAGCTGGGCAGTTTGGTGCCAGACTGAGCAATGCTTCCAAAGAAGTAGGAAATAATCTTTGACTTCCATTAGAAATTCTCCCATTGTTAATCTTGGGCTTGCTCCTGGGGGCTGGCCAGTGCGATTAACTGTTTGCATGGCTTGGGGTATGTGCTTTCCAGTCTGCCTCTGTCTGTCTGCCTGCCTATCTCTCTGCCTATCTATCTATCTATCTGTCTATCCATCTATCTCCCTATCTATCTACTTACCTATCTATCTACCTGTTTGTTTGCTCGTAATGGAATGGCCCAGGTCATGTGGATGTATAAGCCTTTTTATTTTCTGTTTAGGTTGTGTGACTGTAAGTCCATGAGCCTTCTAGATTCATGCGTTTGTGGTGTTTGGACTTTTAAATCTGAAGTTCTCACTAGCAGTTTGGAGGCTTTTGCCATTTGAGGTGGATCATACACACTGCATTTTGTGATGCTAATCATGTGGGGAATAACAGGCTCTGTAGCCACAGTGAAGCTGCCTGAGAAATTCACTCATGGTATCACAGAAGTAGTTTTCCCAGTTCTGTGATGCCTAGAAGCAGTGTAAAAAGTCTCCATGTAAAGTAAGATATCATGCTGGATTTGTTTTGTGTCTCTCAACTTCAGCTGTGTTCTGAGTGTCCCATGAAGCTTTAGGGTCACAGTGAATGTGATACTGCTCCCAGGCAAATGTACCCAGTTTTGAGTCTTTGCAGCAGTCATTGTGCATGGTTCTTAAAACACCAAGCTCACTTTTGCCTACTCATTGAGCAAAGACATAGTAATCACTGCATTATATTAGCATCTGTATACCTGACACACCCAGTGATTTGTTTGCAGATTTTCCCACACACTCAGAGTTGCCACTTCTTAGTTTGGGCCATTTTTACCATGGCTGTGTCAGCTGTCATTTTCCCTCCAGATGTTTTTGGGTGTAGCTGATTGTAGTAGAGGACAACACAAGCCTGCCTTTTGCAGCTCACCTGAGTTGCATCATTAGAGATCATTAAAACAGTCAGGCAGTTGGACTGGGTGATCATTGTAGGTCTTGTCAAACTGAACTATCCTATTTTATACCTGTTTATGGGTGTCTGGTTTGCTTTTCTTTTTCTATGATGTACCTTCTATCCATATGGTTACTGCTGTTCTTTCTTTTTGCCCTCCTTTCTTTACCCAGCAGAGGAATATGGTAGTCCTGGAATGTCATATGGGCCTAACTAGATGTCACCACACTGAACCACTGGGCCAATACAAGCATTAATTTTTTTTATTGCCATTTGGTTCAGTAAGAGTATTTTGTTATGCTTCTGTTTCATTGGGCCTGTCTGATGTGTCAAAAAGCCTGTGGTTGTGTTTATCAATGTTTCATGATTTTTTCTTTCGCCTTGTTTGAACTGTGTCAGCTATTGGAGGGCTTCTGCTGAAAAATGCATCAGAGCTGACTAAGCGGCCCCTTTTCCTGCCCACTTTGCTAATTGTGCTGATCCAAGTAGGAGCTATTGGATATGCAAGCATGGAAAGCAAGGAAGAGTTTTGTTAAGTCAAGTGAAAAGATGAGTTGTAGATAGGAGCTATGCTGCTGGTTTGGCCAATAATTATAAGCGGTAGACTTCCCAGGTTCCAAAAGCTAATCAAGCTCTACCTTGCTTAATATTTGGATAAGATACTGAAGTATATAAAAAACTGTGCTGGTCATTTAGAGGCATGTATCAATTTTGATTTGGGTTCAAGACCAAAATCTGTGGAATTCGACATTATAGCGTATCAGAATTTCTTGCCTGTGTTCCTCAGTGCTTTTGAGCACCTATCTAGTCTTAGAGAAAGGGATTCATGAGTTCCCTCGAATCTTCAAGAGTTGAATCTTCAAGAAAATTCAAGAGTTTCCTAATAAAAAACATAACTTACAGGTAAAGTGGTGATTTTTGTCAGTACTTTACCTGGTTCAGTAAAATGCATCATCCTCAGGTACTTATCATTAGGTGCACTAAATATGGGACACAACATAATGTGGCTAGCTTTGATTTCTGGTTTCTCTTTGTCTTCTGGCTGCTTGCTTCTGACTCCACACAGACCCTTAATAAATTGTCTTCTTCCTCAAAGTGTTAATACAGATGATCCCTTGGACTCCAGCCCCCTGTGTCTGAGAGTTGTGTTATGTTGGGCCAATTACAGGACCACATTTACAAAAATATTTGTTAGCTGCGAATGCTTCGGTTTTTGTTTTTGAAATCTATATAATTTATGATGTAACCCAAAGCACCTCAGCTCTAGAGACTTTGGCTTTGACCTGTAGGGCTTGTTTATTCAGAATTGTTCAGCATCCACACCACCAGTGGACTTCAAAAGCAGTTGTGGGTGCAAAGACATTCAGCCACTTGCCCAAGGTCACAGTGATGATCATGGTAAGAGCCCCATAGAGCAGTTCCTGGCTCCAAGTAAATAAACACATATGACAAACTGGTAGAAACTTCTGAGCTGTGCAGGAATCCTGTGTAGTTGCATTTCCAGAAATGAGTCCTGTCTTTCTTAATAAAATTTAAACAGCTACAGCTGCGTAATAATAATAAGTATTGCCACCTGTACAGCAACAGTGACTACCAGCTGACTTAGAGCTATTGTCTACTACTGAATATATCTCTTCCATTATAATGATTGTTTTTAAAATATCACAGCTTAGGAATTGCTTAGAATGTCCCTTCTAAGAGACTAAGCCAGTACTTTTTGGTTTTCTTTCCTGAGGACTTGACATGATTCTGCCAAAGAGGTGGGTGAACAATGCAGCAAGCCCTGATTTTTCATATCCACTGCAGTAAATTTAAGGTTGCCTGGAAGATTCAGCAGCCATAGAAAGCAGCAGGTTGGAGTGGTACCACAGCCTCATCCTTCCTCATAGTGTCAGCTGAACTGGCTAGGGAGTTCTTGCCACACCTTTTCACAAAACCAGTAATTTCCTTGAGCTGTTATTAGCACACTCCAGTGATCAGGGTGTACTATGCTGTGCAAAACCTCCACGTACTTCAGGAATAATGTAATCTAGGTTTTTGTCTAAGGTCTAAGCATGATTTGATTAGTGGTGATTTAGAGCTGAAATACAAGGAAGGCTGGAGAAGTGGGCTAAACATTGTTCTCATTTAGCTGAGTTGTCTAAAAGCTGGGTCCTAAAATGAGCTTATGCAGAGCCTTCTAACACTGATTCTGAGTCAGGTGTTATTATCCCTCTTTTAGAGACTACAGAGTCAGAAACAAGAATTGGCTTGCCCGTGCCTGCACAGAAATGCGCAACTAGTGTCAGCGTTACAACTTGATTACTCAGAAGCACACGTATGTGCAACATGTATCATAACTTCTTCCCTACTTGCTGCAAGGACTTCTGGCAAGGGATCAGATGCCTGCTCTTTGTTCTCTTGCTGTCTTTGTGAGTGTGGTTGTTGTCTTCTGGTATAATTTCCTTTTTGATATAAAAGTCTTGATGACTCAAGTGGTGCTTTTCAGTGACTGTGGTTTCATGATGACTGTAAAAATGCAGCTCTTTGAGTCTGAAAAAGTTTGCACCTGTAAAGCTTTCTGTTGTTGACTCTCATGGGTAAACAGCTACACACTGATGCAAAGCAAGAGAGGACATGAAGATTTCCAGAAGTGAATGAAGGAAATTTTCCTGGCCGCAACAAAGCACAACACTGAAAATGAGAGGACAATCAATTTAACTGAAACCAGTAAGTTCTAAAAGGTTTAGAAAACTCCAGGTTGATGCTGAGGTTGAGACTTAGGTTTCCTTTCTGTTGACAATTTGTGAATGCCTTTGCCCTCCCTAGATGCTGGGCATAACTGTGTCAGCTTCCCTACGGCCTGGAGCAGAATCTGCGGGCCCTTTCCTTTAAAGCCTTTGGAATTTACATAACCCTACAATTGTAGCAATGCAAAATGTGGCTCTGGTTACAATAACAAGGGTTTAGGGAACGCAGAGAGAGATTGTAGCAGCAGAGGCATAAAAGCAAAGCAAAACAAAATCCTACATGCTGTTTCAATTTTCAGCAGCCACGTGAGAACTGTCCTGCAGTTCCTGGCTATAAATAAATCTCTGCCGTCATAGGAAGACAAAACCCAAAACAGTTCACATTCCTCCAAAATTTTCTTAAGGTTAAAAGCAGTGTGTGTCTTTGCTGAGGAATGTCAAATTATTACTCAAGGGGGTTGATATTTGCATCAAGTGAAAAAATTTGGCATTAAGCCTCCCTTTCCCTGCTCTATCTCTGCCAGCTCTTTTGAGAAAACCACTTAGGACTGCATATGGATAAAGTGCCAGGCAATGCTTCTTAAAGCCCCAGGAGTTCACTGCCCTTCTGTCAGCTGAGGCAGGAACTTTCTTTGAGATGAACAAGGACTACTCAGAAGCGTGCCTGTTGCTTCTTGTCAGATGTTACATCCTAGTTCTCCTACAAGTTGCATTGGGAAGATGGGGATGAGGGTCGCTTCACTGCATAATGAGATGCTGTGGCACTGACAAATGCAGACATGAATGCAGGATCAAACAGCCAGTGCTCCATACCAGAAGCAGTGCTATAGAAATAAGCAGGCCTGCTTGATAAGTAAGCTTATAGTTATACATGGGGCTAAACAAGGATTTGGTCAGCCATTCAAATCCAGTTTCAGTTGATCTGAATGAAAAATTGTAACAATTGCAAGTGTCATAGCATAAGCTACCTTATGTTTAAACTCAACGAAAAGAAGATGCAGTGCCATGTGAACTGCATGAGTAAAGATAGCTCTTCAGGGAATATAAAGACAAACTGAATAATGAACTATGGTAACATAGGGAATAAATGGAAATAATCTTTATCAGAGAGCCCTAGGGTAACCAGTACCCTGTGAGGGTTTCTCTACATTAATGAGATAGAAAGATTTAGTTAAAACTTCTTTTTTGGGAAGGTGAAGGTCCAAGTCTTAAAATGTGGCCTATTGTGTCTGTGTGGTGAGGTCCCAGGCTGCAACGCTGGAGATTGGGAAAGAAATATCAACACCAACAAACTGGGAAGAAATTGCAGTTTTCAGGGAAATGGATTGGTTTAAGTTGATCTTGTACTGTGGTGTTGCTTTGAATGGGCACGAGGCCTCCCCGAACAGGGTATCTTTGAATTTCTGAGTGTTCCCTGAAAAGCACAAGAAGGACAATCACACTCATATTTGGAGGCACCTCAACAGGAATCTCATAAAATTCAGCGAAAGGAAATGCCAAGGCCTGTTGCTGGGGAGGAATAACATCAGTGCATGCTGGGGACAACCAGCTGACAAGCAGCTTTGTGAAAGAGGACCCGAAGTCCTGGTAGGCAACGGGTTGAACAAGTCTGAAATGTACTCTTGTGGTAAGGAAGGCCAGCAATATCTAGACTGTATTAGGTAAAACAGTGCTAGCAGGTCAAGAGAGGTGATCCATCCTCTCTGCTCAATGTTGGTGGACACATCTGGAGTGCTGCGTCCAGTCCAGTTTTGGGGTTCCCCAGTGCAAAAGAGAGATGGACACACTGGAGAGAGAGGGCAACAAAGAGCCACAAAGGTCATTGAAGAGCTGGTACGTCCAACATACGAGAAGAGACTGAGAGACCTGGCACTGTTTATTCTGCAGAAGAGAAGGCTTGGGGGAATCTTGTCAATATGTATAACAATAACAATATGTATAAATACCTGATGGTGGGGAGAGTGAAGAAGATGGAGCCAGAAACTTCTCAGTGGTGCTCAGTGGCAGGAAAAAAGTTTATGGGCACAAACTGAAACACAGGAAATTCCATTTAAACATATGAAAAACATTTTTTAATGTGGGCATGATCAAGTACTGGAACAGATTGCTCAAAGAGGTTGTGGAGGCTCCATGTGCAGAATTATGCAAAACCTGACTGGTTGGGGCCCCAGGCAACCTTCTCTAGTTAAGCCTCCTTTGAGGAGTGGGTTTGGAGCAGGTGATTGCCGGAGATCTCTTCCAAACTTGACTGTTCTGTGCTTTATGGTATCTTAAGCTACTTTTTTTCCTCATGACTGAGCCAAAATAGCTCAAGAACTGTGATTGCAACTGGCACTTACTATTCTGGGCCAAGTACTACTTGGGATGTGCCGTCCCATGTCCTCTTAAAATAAGTTATGCCAGGACAAAAATCAGGAACTGTGGTGAAAGGTTTGAGAGGAGCAGTGGAATTGCTTCCTGTGCTATATATAATTTGAGGTTGGGTAGAGGACTTCACTCTCTCATGTTTCTAATGCGGTATCTTTCACTAGTAGCAAATTCTTACAGAAATGTAAAAAAAAAAGAGGCCTGGATTTGCCCAGTGTTGGTAGACCTATGTTAAAGTTGATATTGTTACTTCAGTGGAAAATGGGGTTAATGAAGGGAAAACAAGGCCCTGTGTTTCTGCTATCCCCAAAAGACTACAGTTTCAATGAATAATCTTAAAGCACTCAGGGAAGAATTGACAATTTTAATGACGTTTCTTTTAAAGCAGCTTAGTTAAATGCCATGGGAAGAAAACAAGGTGAAGGTCACTTTAATATTTCCTAAAATGACAGTACAGCAGCATTTGTGGAATGTCCTGGAGCACAGTCATTTGGCTTTAATAAAAAATAATGCAGGAACACCAACAACAAGAAAATTACCTGAATGATAAAAGTAAATAATTTATAACAGATTTCCTCCTAAATCCTGGAAGTCATCTGTCTAGAGCAGCTTATAGAAAGAAGCCAAAGCCAATAGTTCTGTATCAGCTGAAAACCATTATTGTATATGTTAATCACACTCTGTACAGATGAATTTGTTTCTTTTTCTCTATCAGTGATCACTTATGATCCCTATACTCAAAGTTAATATGTAGAGTAAATAATCAACAATTTGTCTGCAATACGGATGCAATCAGTGTTGAAGGTATATGTATATGTGAGAGACGAGTACATGTGAGATACACATATTAGGTTTGATTCTAGAGTATAGTAAGAGTTGACTGCTTCAGCACAGAAGCCTTTAAGTGTTTTCTTGCCTTTACATGCCCAAATAGTATCTACCTGCACCTTCTCTTGCTTAGCGTGTTTCATGCACACTGAGCATGTGCTTCAAATCATTCTGGTTTAAGATAAAGGAATTTCATTGGAGCACTGTTAAACTCATAGAGACCCACTCTGTTAACTTATACTGAAGTTAACAGAGACCATACAGGAACCTTTGTACGTATTAGTTCTGTAATTTCTTTTGAAAGTGAAAAAATATTGGAAATGCATTTTATATTGATAGAAAGCTAACAGGAACTATTTATTTGCAATTGTTTCCACAAAAGTTCATCTCTACAGTCAAAATAGCTGTACTAACTCGTATGAAGGTGGCCTCTTTCTACGCAGTGAGGACCTGAACTGAACACAGAGACTTACACAAAAGGAGAGAAGAGCAAATCAGAAACTACGGAGATCACCCAGGTTAGTTCTAGTTTGCGTGTGGGGAATGGGAGATGAATGGATTCCCAGGGAGCAGTATTTTAGCTATTATCACTTTTGTTCTCTTAAAGTTGTGTGGTGTTACCTACATTCACCAGGCCAGAGGAATCTTCTACCTATCAAAAAGCAGTTTTTAACTTTAGAGCAAAGTTGGAGCAAGCAAGGCCTCCCTATCCCCAAGCCAAGTGTGTTTAGAAACAACACATATCCTTAGTGGCATAAAAACTGTAACCTTTATTTCATCTGTTGCCTTTACCCCATCACCATTTCAATAGAACAGAACTTGTATCCAGGCTGCACTACAAGTGTTAGTCATGCTGTTACTCACTTTAAGGGCCAGCATATTAACTTGGTTTTGATTATAATTATAGTCTAAACTGGAGGCATTTCTTATAAGTTAAATGTGCTTATTGGAAATGAAAGTTTAGTAATGTTCTTGATTTTCTGTTCTATTTTTCCTCTTTCTTTGTTTATTCTGTCCTTCATTCTTTTAGAGTGGCCACCAATTAGAAAAAAAACTAGGGTCAGCATCTTTCTCCTTGTTGCAATTTAGCATCCTTCAGGGTTTTAGTATATTAAGAAGGCTTTGTGTATTCAATTTGTGCATGAAGTCTCATAATTTTTGCTGTCCTTACTATTTCTTTTGTAGTGCTTGCAGAAATCACTTACAGAGACAAAATTACATGAAATCTTTTCTTCCCAGCATGGTAGTTCTGCTTTACAGCATCTGAAATGCTGTGGCCATGTGACCCAGCTCCCATTGCCACACACTCTGCAGCATGAATGCAATGCAAGTGTAAAGTGTGGCTGGGTTAGGATGGTGCATGCTTCATGCTGATGCAAATGAGTACACCAAGCAGTAGGGCAGTAGTGAATCAGTCGTTAGGGCTCAAGCTTAATCGTACTTCTGCTGAATTGAGTAGCAAGTTTCCTGTAGTTGTCTCCATAGGCATGATTCTGCCCTTCTGTCCGTATCCTAAATAGTTCCCACAGCTGTTAGAATCTCACAGACAGCCAATACACAACATACAAATGCTAAACTTCAGATTCTATTATGTGGAACAAAGGATGAAGTTTTGCTCACAGCTCCAGTTCTCTAGCTGTGTATAAATATGTATTCAAGAGGAACACATTTACTCCCCATAATTTTAAACAATTACCATTTTACATCTTTGAAGTCTTCTGGAAAACTGACTGATTTTTCCTTGATTAGCTACATTCCTTGAGGTGACCAGTTTCCTCTGTGGCATGGTTCAGGAGCAAACAATGATTTTAGTACCCAGTCTCTGTTCATGAACATCTTGCACAGAATCAGGGCCACTACCTAGTTAAATATGTGCTGCTCTCTTGGCATAGCCCAGGTCTCCTTCTAGCTCAGGCTGCCACAATGGAATTAGACCTTGCAGAATCTGGGTGTGCCCCTCTTTGTATCCCAGTCAACTACTACACAGAGAGAGTAATGTATTTTTTACCTCCAGAACAACTCAGTCTTACTGGTAATCACACATGTACTACTTAGCACCCCACTGAATCTTTGGTACTCTGCATTCCCCGTGAACTGAACTGTCTTGCCAAATACAACAAAGATGGCTTAAGCATTTCTTCTTCCCTCTCCTCACCCTCATGTCAATCAGATTTCCAAGAGAGCAGTTCAGCATCCTTTGCCTAGAAGTAAGGAGCCACCTTTCCATAGGAACTTTGTCCCATTTCCATGACTCCTAAGCATACAGGAATTCCTGTAAATAAAGCCAAGTATTCTGCAGGAAAGCATGTGTCACAAAATAGGAAAGATTCTATGTGATGGAAGTTATGCCTAAGAAAAATCAGGGTGGGTTAACAGTGCTGTAATGGGGGGGGAAAAAACTACAACAACAAAACACCAAAGCCCTAAAAGCCAGAGTAAAGAGCTTGGCTACCAAGTACTAAAACTAAATGTCATTTGCAATTAATTGCTATAATAGGGTCAGCTGTCTTCCTAATTGATTTCAGTTTTTAACTAAGAGATCAATGCTGCTAATTAGTTTGCATGTAAACTTCAGAGGACATGAATAATCAGCGTTTAGCAAGCCACACCAACTGTAACTAATCCTTCTCGCTCTTCTGCAAAGAATACACAGTAAGCAAACATTGTCCCCTGCCCAGCACCAGAGACACATCCAGGGCTTGTTGCTCCAGCTATTTTTTTCCACTTTGATGGTACAAAGCACTCAGAAGCATGCAGAACTGGCAACCTTGAAGTCACTTTTGAGGCAAGTGAGTAGAATAGGAATAGTATGATAGCTCTGTAACCAGTACTGTAAAGAAATAAATATTTAGCTGGAGCTCCCTGCCTGCTAAGAAGCTGTTTCAGTATCCATGATAGCCAAGATTCATTTACAAAACCCCAAGGCTGTTCTAAGTTGGCATCAGTCTTAACATACCTTGATCAGCTTATAGACCACAGAGTCACAAGAGCAGTTTAAAAACTGCCATTACTTCTTCATTCTGTTTTTGTGCTAACCAGAAGTCAACCAGAATAAAAGATCTAGCCTAGACTTTGTATCAGAGTAAGAAGGTGAAACAAGCCTTTCACTTTGCCTTTCCCTCTGCCTTTCCCCTCTTCCTTTGTATAGATATTGCTTTGATTTTCCTGGAAGTCACTGAGGTCTGTGCATTCATAGCTAAAGACTAGGAACTGACTGTATCAATAACCTACTCTTGGTTGGAACAAAGCATACTGATTTAGATCGTTGCTAATTAAATGATGGTCAGTACAAAATCAGGAATTTCTTAAACACTTCCAGAACTTTAAAAGCCCACATGCCACTCCCCACCATGCAGCTAAACAAATCCATGCACATAAATCAGGGAAATAAAAGGAAAAAGCTCCCAGACCATTTAGATCTCAACCTAATTTTAAAATTATTATTACTGAAATCCTATGTTGCAGGGCAGTCCAAGGTGGTCTTTGAATTTTTTTCAAAAAGGAGGAAAGATCCTTGAAATGAAAAATGTTGAAGAATATCATTATACAGACTTTTGTTGGAACAGCTGTCTAGGGACAAGCTCACTGCAGCCCTCCCTAGTTCAGATATTTAGTAGATCTAGCCAAGAACATGTGGTTACTAATGTTTGTGATACAGATCATCTGTCTGCATAGTGCACCTTTCTGTAAGGTGACCATTTGCTGGAACATAGCTTTTTGTTGTTTTTTTTTTGTTTTCTTTTTGAATGATTCCTTCTGAATATGAGAAGATATACACAGAAGGAAGCATTAAAAAATTATGGGGAAAGCAGAGAAGGACTCCATTTTACAAATCAGTGCCCTCTGTTTAGCTAACTGAAAAGAAACTGAAAGAATCTGAAGTTCAGCTGATAACGTGTTCTTTTTTTTTTTTTTTTTTTTTTTTTTCTAAAACTGGTCTGTTATCCCTGAGAAAGTATTGTGAACAGGTTCAAAGCATTCATAAGGTGTTAGGTGTGAACACAACCCAAGTTTCTTCAAGGCAGGCAAATGAGGTCACAGTGAAGTTGCTGGCTACAAATGTTTAAAGTCAGGGACTGCCAACTACCTTTAATTGCTGGCAGACCATCAATGTTTTAGTGGCAGGAAATTTAATCTAACTCTGGTTGATTCTGTGTCCTTTGCCTTCAGGGATCTGGATTTGAGTTGGGCTGTTATCTGAAAACATAGTTGCACTTTCAAGATGTTTAAGAAATACCAAACAAAGCTAAAGGGAGAAACGGGACAATTCCTGTAGAATTTCCACAATTTTTTCTTTTTTTCCTTCAGTTGGAGTAATCTCTGACTTTTGCATTCCAACAGCTTGTAAACCTTTTCTCCTTTCTGAATATGCCTTTTTCCTCTTTCCATAGCTGTTGTCTGAGTTGCAGCAAATACTGATGGCTTTTCTTTCAGGCTTTCGTGTTCCCTTGTCAGCAAACAACCTATGCAGACCACTCACTAAATCTTAACCAATACAGGAGAAAGGGTTATAATGGGCTTGGGAAGCCAGTGAAAGAGAAGCAGCTGTATACAGGAAAAACACAGGGAAAAGGATGAAACTGGAATCTACCATCTCCAGGATAGTCCAAAGTAACATCTTACTGTGATGGATACAGATTTTAATATAGTTGTGGTTGACTAAGTTCTGTGGTGTGGACATTTTGTAATATGGAAAAAAACCTTTTAATTTAAAAACAACTGGTAGAAGTAGTTTGATAGCTAGTGTATTAATTTAAGACATTGCTGAGGAACGTTATCTTCATATTGAAGGCCATAACTTTCATTACCTGCACAAATCTTACAGACCTGATAAGGCTTAAGTTCAAGGAACAAAATTATTTTCTTTCAACCAATTTTATTTATTTATTTATTTTTTTTACTGGGAAAATAAACCCACCAAAAATAAATGTGCGGGGTTTGTAGTGGCAGCTAACTAAACCATTTTTCCATGGTGTCAGGAATGCTGCAGAAAAAGTACAATACATCAAAAAAAGCAATACATCAAATGCAAGCTGACCTCAGCAACAGTAAATTCTGCTGCAGTTTCACTCAAACATTTGCATGCATGCTCATGTATAAATGCGTACACTCACACGCAGGTGTATATACACATTGTGATTGATCAGGTGGAAAACAATCTGTGGCACTAATAGTTTTAATTTTTAATTAATAATGAACATTATTTCAGGTGAGCATTGTCCAGATCCCTACTTTTTTTAAAGTTCAAAGCAAGTTCTCCAGCTGCAGTATTAACACATTAAAGATGTGGGTAAGGATTGAAAAGCTTTAATCTGAAATTTATATATCCCTGAATTGGAGTATATTTTCATCCTTCATCAGGAAGTCCGTGGGAGTGGAATCTAGCCCTTAGATCTGATGGTGTGGTTTGAGCCCAAAAATAAAAATAATTTTAGAAGAATTATGTTACCTAAAGGAACATATATGCATGTCTGCATTGAATTGACCATATATGCCTCATTTCAGCCCCTCAGCAGCAGGGGACAGAATTTCTTGTGGCTCTTTGATATGTAAGGATAGTGATAAATAAAGATAATGCTAGTATATAGTAGTAATACTGCTCTGCATGTCAGACTCAAGAGATGCTGAAAGCATTGTGTGGTATTGGGAGACTGGGAGACATGCAGAAACAATCTCTGTAAGGAGGCTGTGAAAGTCTTGCTAGTTCTGTAGGCTGTGGTGACTGAGCTGCAGACACTATAGCTGCCCTGGGTGGTGGTGTCAGGCAAGGCATGCAGCCAAGTTCACAGACCTGTGGTGTTTAATCTCATTGTCAGATGGAGCAGGCAGCCTGGCGCTGGGTCTCTTCTCACAATGGGCAGTTTTGTTGTTAGATTAATATACCCATGTCCTTTTGTTTTGACAAGGGATCTAGCAAACAGTTTATATCTCCAGGGGTGGAGCAACATCTCACAGAAGCTTGTGCTTCTGCTTTCTATAAGAAGTCTGGTTTTGAGTAGCAAGAAATCTATTTGGTTTTGTATGTGCCTTTCCCCTTGTCTTTTCACTCTTTACTATTAGGTACCCTTATACACCAATAATACTCTAGCTTTTTGGTGTTGACCTTGGTCATCAGAACCTAAAAATGCTTATAGAAATAGGCAAGTGATTTCTTCAATGGTCTTATTCCCAAACTCAGAAGGAGCTGCCTTTGTGGGTACGTTTATGCTGTCTTGGGATGTAGACCTTACATGATACGCTGTCCAGAAAGAGAAATATACTTTTTACCTTTCTTGGTAGCTTTGGAATGACTTCTGGTTTGCTGCCCCACATAAGCTAAGGCACCAAAATAGCTCCTATTAGATGTCACCTCTTGTGCAAGGAGATTGCTCTGCAGAATCAAACATCTTTGCAAACTGCAACACTTTCCAGTTTTCACTGAGGTATCTGCATTGCAGTATTTAATAATAAAAAGATGGCTTCTCTGTCATCTTTTGGCCTAAGCTGTTACTAATACAAGTATTCAATTATATAACACCACAGTTTAATGGACTTTTTTTGTTATTGCGGAAACAGTCACAGAAAGAATCAGTGATTTATCTAGTTTCATTTACTGCTGACTAAATATCGAAGCATGCAGCAAAACTCTATTTCTATGTCCTTTATTTTATTTAATATAACACACATTTCTGCTACAGCCAGTAATAGAAACCAGGAGTTGTACTGTAACCATTAGACAGTGCACTGTCAATGGAACATCCAGATGTTGCAGTGGCAGGGGGTGGTGTGCAGCTTTCACAAGGGATTATGAGCAGAGTAAGGAACAACATATATAAGGAACAGCAGATACTCTTTTTTCACCTTAACGTTCATAGAATCATAGAATAGTTAGGGTTGGAAAGGACCTTAAGATCATCTAGTTCCAACCCCCCTGCCATGGGCAGG
>WYDI02041140.1:0-30560 GCA_009867235.2 Psittacus erithacus
GGGCAGGGACACCTTCCACTAGAGCAGCTTGCTCCAAGCCCCTGTGTCCAACCTGGCCTTGAACACTGCCAGGGACAGGGCAGCCACAGCTCCTCTGGGCACCCTGTGCCAGCGCCTCAGCACCCTCACAGGGAGGAACTTCTTCCTTATATTGACCTGAATCTACCCCTTGAGTCCAGCTCCTTGTGGGTTCTTGTGCACCGTTTTGATAAAACAGTTGCAATAGGCGATGTCTGCTCAGAAGAAACCCTTGGAAAAAGCAGCTTGACAGAAGGGACTTGAGAAATGTGCAATCCAGATGTTAGAAAAATCATTGTGCAAAGCAGAAAAAGGACTGCTTGAATTTTGATGTGTTTTAACTTATTTTTGTTTGCTCTTAACTTTGTTACAGACAGACAGATAAAGCAAGTGATTTTCCCTGTCTATTGATCCAGGACTGAAATGGCATTGTGGCACTTCTAATGTATCCTCTTAGCAACATTTGTTTACCCTCATTTTCTCCTCCCCGCCCTGGCTGCAGTGGAGCTGCTGTGTAAGGAGTGATTCATTTACATCAGCTCTTCTGCTGAATGACTTCTTTCAGACACTGCTCAGGACAACATGCTGTACCTCACCTGTACAGCCTTTGCATGATGCCAGACTGAGGGGGGCTTTTGCTTGCTCCCTTAGAAACACAAAAGCTCAGAACAAACTGCTCCGTCAGCAGTGGCTGCAAATATAAATCTGTTGTGTACACATCTGGCATGCAGCAATGTCACTCATTTTCCATGTTCTTAGCATGGAAGGCCCATCACTTGCTGAATAGGTATATTTGATACTTCACTCAAAACTGAGATAGATGTGAAATTCTGTAGGAAGAGGCCTGCAAAGAATATTCCAGAGCACAGGTACTTTATACAAAGTGATTAAATATATGTTAACGTTACTTGTTACGCCATGCTCAAAAGCTTGAAGTTCTAAAGCTGCTCCCTTATTGGCATCTAAAGCTGATGTTAATGTAATTACTCATCACCACAGCTCTGCACTGCTGGGTGCTCTGCTCACACAGCTGGGTACAAACCAGGGTGTGATGGCGCTCAAAGTGTTGGGAAGAAGGAAGGGAAAAGCAAAGGAAATAACCTGGTCTTCTAAATACATGCCCCAGCTCTCAACAGTACCAAATTGCTTCCGAGCTGGCATTTAATTGCAGCTTGCCCTGGGTGAGTTTTTGTGCCTGTTTGTTGTTGAGGTTCCTCATAGGATTCACAGGTCCCTGTGCTTTGATCTGGTTCACAGTTTGTTTCAGAGGCCAGTAGTTTGTTGGTGCGTTTGACCAATCTACCTGTAATGCTGGTAGGAGGAAGAGTTCTGGGTCTGAGTTTTGCGTAAGGATACAACCGCATTCCTGTTAACCTGGGAATTCTTGGCAGCTCTCCCAGACTCTCATCCTGATGCCTGCAGGTTCTTCAGGCACCACATGCAGATCAGTTAAGTAGAAGATGGATCTATTGCATTATATAGAAAGACAAACACATGTGCATATGGGGTGTGTTTTTGATGATGCAAGTGAAGTTTAAACATTTATCAGGGGAATATTTTCCTTAGAGAAACTTCAGCAGTTTGGTCCAATGGAATTGTTTAAAAAAACATATTTGTATTACATTTTTACTAAATAGGATGATGTTTAAAGATAGGTAAGATGCAGCTTTGACATCAAGAACATGTAATTTGAAGCAGGTCACCTGGCAATATGGCTGAGACAAATAAGAGAAACCAAAGTGTTCGTGTAGGGTGGTGGAAGGTACTTGGTTTGCATTTGGAGCTCTGAAAGACAGCTGCTGTACTGAAGAATATCAGTGTGGTGCTGCTGTTTAGCCTTTCCTTCTTTGGAAGCCCACACAGTAGAAATTCATCCCCTGCAGTCAGCTGGAATGGTAGATACATGGAATTTGTGTATTGAAGTAGCTGCACTGGTTGCCCGGGGGAGTTTACAGTTTAAAGCCAGGTGGGTGTTGATAGACTTCTCCATGCAGCCAAGATGTTCTCAGTGTGTCTGCCTGAAGGTTTGGTTGTGCAGATTAATGTGCTCTGCTTTAGCCAGCACTCTTTGTGTGCAGTTTTCTCCTTGTTTATCAAGACACATACTCTGGTGGTGCATTAGGTGGAGATGCTGCAGCTCTCAGCTAAAGCTGTACTAGCCCTGAACTGCTCTCTGCAGAGAACCTGAGGAGTTTTAGTTAATGTAAATAATAAGTGAATAAATGTATTTGGCAGCATAAATTCCCATGTGGAAAAGGGCATCAGGTGGCTAAAGCTTGGTAAGTAGTTAAGAATACAGAAAAATTTAGGGTATCCTGAGCTTTAGGGTTTTGTTACTAATTGTGCTGCCTGTAATACTCTGTGTAATTGGGGTCCAGCTGCTCAGAATATTACTGTTAGATTTACTGGATGGATTACTTTAATAGGATTTGGAGAAGAGCTATTTGTACCCTACAACTCATGCCTGTTAACCTGCAACCTTTTAATGTAATAATCCCAGAGATTTACCCTGGCTTTAACATGATAATACAGGAAGATGCACACGACTTGCCACAAAAAAAGTTTATAAAGTCGTCATCTAATCTGAAGCAAGAGTTGTTTCTGCTTGTTAATGTCTTTGTAAAACGAGGTCATACATGTTAGGAGAGGGAGGAAAAGCACTGATGGAAAGGAAACGGTGCCCTTGGTGGAACTGAGGAGGAAGTCTCTATTTCTGCTGCCCTACCAAGTTTGTCACCACAGCTTACTGTTGTCAGCAGCAGCACCCAAACAGTTACCATGTGAATTGACTTCAGTGTTTAACTGCACAACCTGGATGAATTGCAGTTCTTAAATGAACTGTGGCTATTTGTCTGTCTCTATGATTGAAATTAGTATAACTGAATTCTGCATGGTAATGAAATAGAGCATTGGGTCTGGTGTTATTTTTGAATAAATAATATGAGTTGGGTGGTTTTTGGGGCATTACATCTGGTTTACAAGGAAATGGGAATTGTTTGCCACTGGTACGTCCTCTGATGAGGTCATACTGTATCCCCAGTCTTCACCCTTCCCTTTCCCTTGCCACTTCCATTACAGTGGAGATCTGGTCTGCTTGCTCGACATTGACGTGTCCTTTAATATTCCCATTAGTTTCCAGTAGAACCTTTGCCTGCATGTCAGCCTTCAGTTTAATGGCCTTTTTTGTGTGTGTTCATTTTCTTTTGTTTCCCATCATGGTTTTGTTTATTTCTTTTGTGTTCTTTTTCTGTTTTCTTTTTTTAACCCGTGGTGATGTTTGCCCTTCATATTCCCCAATGTTTGCACATGACAAGATGTTGCCATCCCAACATTACCTCCCACTTCACTGACCAGTGCCACTAATGATCATCTAGCACCAGCGACAACAGGACCGCTGCCTTCAGCCCCACGGGACGTTGTGGCCACCCTTGTCTCCACTCGCTTCATCCGGCTGACGTGGCGGACGCCTGTATCTGACCCTCAAGGCGACAACCTCACCTATTCAATCTTCTACACCAAGGAAGGTATAAACAGGTAAAGATCTCGACGTGTAACACGGCTCATGCTCTTTTGTTGCTGCTCTTCACGCTAGCTTTGCTTAGAAGCACTATAAACCTTGAGTTCTCAATGCTTCAAGTCTGATGGGCGGCAGAGGTGAGGGGGTTGTGTTTCCTTCCCTCCTGCACATTGGTTAAACAAAGTGCATTATTTGCTTTGTTGCTGCATATACATAGTCATAGAGGCAATGCTTGTGCATGGTTTTGGTTGACTGCAAACAGTTGCTACCTGCTTTGGCACCAAGAGACCATAACACCTCTTCAGGAACCCTGCCACTGCTGTAAATGCCATCCACCATGGGCCTGGAAACACCTTCCAGATACACTGTGTGCTACTGAGAGCAAGAGGTCACTTTATGAATTAAAGCTCTGGGCATAGAGTCTGATTCTAGAGAGAGCAATGGGGTTGGTGTTGGTTAAACACTGAGTCTCTCCAAGTCATCCCTGTCAATAGAAGTGCAGTGAATCTGAAGCATTTGTGAATTTGTGACATATTATCCCAATGGTTTAGTTCAATCAACCCCTTTTTCTTACTGACAGGCTCTGCTGCTCAAATTACAGTTTCAAATTGGTGTGAGAGGGTTTTAAAGAAGTTAGAGCTAGCAGTCATTTGAGCAGTGCTTAATTGCAAATTAGCTTGTTGATCAGATTCATTACTCAAGAGAAAAATAACATCTACTTGCTGACTAAAGTGTGAGAATCCAAGTTGAGAAAGTAATTTAAAGAGAACACAAAACTCACCACTACTTGCAGTGAATTGCCACTCTTAATTCAGTGGCCAGGCACCTTGTCCAGGCTCATGGCAATTAATTGAGGCAATGAGGAAAATTTTTCTTTGCCTCACAAATGTTGCTTTGCTGCTTCCTTACTTGGGTAATACTCAGTTGTACTGGAGATACTATAAGTGAAACATGAAAGAAATGTGGGATCTTGCCAGCCATTGTTGCTTCTTGCCACTCCTCCTCCACATCCCTGGTTGTAACCCACTGGGTTTTTAGAAAGCAGTTTGCTGAAGAAGGTTCCCTTCCTATCTGTATTGCTTTGGAGGAAGCACAACACATCCCCTTCCACTCCATACAAGACTATAGAAATCTAGCAAATACTCCTTTTGTGTGAAGAGCATGTGCAGAACAAAGAGCGAAAGGAAACTCATAATCTGTAGTGCACAAATCAAGAGATCGTAGGACAACCTGCAGAAAATGCTGTTTCCCGTTTTTGCAGAGCAGCCCTGCAGGCTTGGGTTCAGGGGTACTCCACAGAACCTTGCACAGCAAAGCACTTAACCAAGTGCTTAGATGGAAGCAGGTGGTTCCATTGCCTTCAATGAGATCTGTGTTTGCTTGAGTGTCCTTCTGGATTAGGGTTCAGAGCAGGCTCTGGAAGCCTTTTCTTAGCACATATTCACTATTTTCTCAATTTTACCACTCCTTTGCTTTTGGGGAGGTTTTTTGTTAGACAGTTGGTATCACACATTGCACAGATACAAACCCACTCTGAAATCCAGCCTTTCAACCTGCAGTTAGACAATAAGAACAATAAAATCTTTTTTAAAAGGGAGAAAAATCTGTTTAGCATGCTGCTGTTACATGGTACTTGCTGACCAGTTAGTTGGACCTTATGGAAACATCGCTTGGGTATTAAATTAAGATGCGCATCACATGCATCTAAGCAGTTGGAAATCAGAAAATTTGGAAGTGAAGATTGGTTGTGCAACCCTCTTTTCATTCTTAGCACTATAAAACACTACTTAAATGATTGTTTTTTTAGTCCTTGAATTATATATGATCCTATATCTTTTATGGTTTTAAGTGCATATGTACCATCTCCTCATACCATTATATTCTTGCCTACACATTCAGTGCGTGCATTACTGGATCCTTTTAGTAGTTTAAAGTGTTGTCTCTGCCTTGCTTGTGTTTGAGCAGCGATCAGACTAAGTATTTGATTTACTTACCTTTTAAATCAGGCTTGTGAAAACTGAGAAAATTACATCTAAGATGGAATGGGTTAGCTGGATACCCTGCATCTGTTACCCATCTTAATGGGCTGAAGAGAGTCATCTTCATACTGTGAATTGTAGGAGCACTTAAATCCCAGCAGGATCTGTGTGTACTACAGCACAGAATCACAGAATGGTGTGGATTGGAAGGGACCTTAAGGCTCCTCCAGTTCCAACCCCCCACCATGGGCAAGGACATCTTCTGGTAGACCAGGTTGCTCCAAGCCCCCATATATATAAGGCATGTGGTTCCTCAGGTACCAGCTGCCTCAGTCACTGCTGATTTACATTCCTTTGCCTTTTACCTGTTCAGTGAAAGGAGACATACACAGAAACATGGAGGGTGTTCCTTAACTTTGCCCTTTGGACTTTGAAAACCCTGTCAGGGGCTGCCCAGAGAAGCTGTGGCTGCCCCATCCCTGGTAGTGTTCGAGGCCAAGGTAGGACACAGGGGCTTGGAGCAAGCTGCTCTAGTGGAAGATGTCCCCGCCTGTGGGAGGGGGTTGGAACTGGGTGAGCTTTAAGGTCCCTTTAACACAAACCATCCTGTGGTTTTGTGATTTAGAGGACTGTGAGATGACAGGAACATAGTTTCCCTCGTATTCATAGAGTGATCCTGCAAAAGGCTCTTCCCGCACTGCATATCGGCTTTATGCCACGAACTGCTTCAGCTGCCAAGAGGTCCTCTTTGGCCAGAGATATTTCATATTTCATGTTTTAAACCCTATGTCTGCTTGCAGAAACTGTTGGCCTGAGCTGAATGTTCCAGAAGATTTGTAAGAGCAGCAGCGAACAAGGAATTGCAGCTAAAATGTGAATGCGGCCAACAGTGGTTGCTTCTGGCACTTTGGAA
Source organism: Psittacus erithacus (assembly GCA_009867235.2). Classification (NCBI taxonomy): domain Eukaryota; kingdom Metazoa; phylum Chordata; class Aves; order Psittaciformes; family Psittacidae; genus Psittacus; species Psittacus erithacus. The sequence goes on from WYDI02041140.1 coordinate 6,428, forward strand.
ATGATTAAAGCTGAGTTTGATAGTGAGCAGTCTCTGCTGAGGGGTGAGAATGAAGATCTGCAGGACGTGGAAGGTTGCTTTTAGCAGAGAAACTGAAATTCTTCATGGCAGAGGAGCATTTCAAAGCATAGATATCAGCTGTAAGGTGGCCGGTTCCTGATGGTTTCACTGGCTACAGAATGTCATCAGCAGCTGGCTTATCTTCACCTTGGCTTGATGGCTTCAGGGTTTCTTTTATTGAGGCAATTACGTGAATGTCTCATGGCTTTATTGTCACACTTCTGGAAGGACTGAAGTAATCTGATCAGAGGGAAATTACTGAATCCTTATAGATTGTATAGTCACTCTGTTATTTCATCCAAATTGAAGAGGGTTCCTCTGAAAAGGGTATGGAAATTCAGATGTGTAGGGAGCCAGGGGAGATTTAATTCTCTGAAGCTTTAGACCTGCGCTGGGCAAAACAACTCCAAACCGTCAAGACCTGGGCAAAAAGAAAAGAAATAGCTAGCACATAACCAGTACAAGAGGGCAGATTACACCATGGAGGTGAGATAGCCCAACAGTACTAAAGCCGTGGTTCAGCACATTGTGCTCCAAACACAGAACATGGAGTTTAGCTGTGTATAATCACCCTGTCACAGTGTCTGTGAGAGCTCCCTGGCAGGCTCTCAGCTGACACGGCTGCGCACACAATCCTCCCTTGCAGTCATTCCCTGAAGGGTCATTTTTATATCCAAGTGTAACTTGAACCTTTGCATTTCCAGATTCTGTTCCTGGTTTTGAACTGGAGGCTTTTTCCCTTCGGTACTTGAGAGTGATTTTAAACCTTAACTCCAGTTTACAGAGCTCTTTAATTGGGGATTAAACTGGAATGAGTTAGAATAGTCGTAATGTTCTGTCTGGTAATGGAGATATTCATACAGACCATCTAGTTTGGTACCTGTTATGCCTACTTAAACACATCTGAGCTCATAAAAGGTGCTTGCGGCTCCCTGCGAAAGGGCAGGAATGAGAGATCCATGCAACATTGATTAATCTGCCCATATTTTGAGCATCCTGTTGCGAGCGGAGGCTGCAGTTCCTCCGTGGTGCCCCAAATTGCAACACATTGACTTGTCTTTCGGTTTTTGATAAATGTTGTCTTTCCATTAAAATAATTTTCACTTTGGGGTAATTTTAAATAACACCCTTGGATTGCTGATGGGAATTTCTGAGGAAAATCAGTGAGGACATTTACACTGGAGGCAGCAAATGCAAGGTATTTTGCATGTCAGTGGGAGGTGAGTGTTACAGCACAGCTGTGAATTAGCTGGCACTTTCTTGGGGTGCTCAAATGCCATCATTGCATCTCAGGCTCCTCTTAAAGGAAACAGTTGAAAATGCGTTTTCAAGCAAGCCCTTTGCCCTGGTTAAACTGGGAAAGTGAAGGAAAATGTTTCTCTCTTTCCCTGCTCCCAGTGTCTGTCTGTGTGGGGAATGGTAGTTTGTTAGTGTGGGTCTTGCTTTCTTCTTGCAAAAACTACTTTATAAACATGAAAAGAGGAGGAATCTTTTGTAAAAGTTTGTACTTCAATGTGTGATGCTGCTGCTGCTCATTTAACGAAGGGAATGACTAAAATCTGATCTAAATTAAGCTGTTTATGCAGTGCCATTTCAGCTCAACTTGCAGGAAGGAGAACATTCTAGAAACTGCGCAAATAGCTCTTTGGTTACTGTAAGTGTAGTCTCCCTCTGTATAGACAGAGTGTAACAGTGCAGAAACAAACAGGGAGTTATCATGTTTTCACCCAGGTTATGGTAAATCAAGCAGACCAGCTGATTTAGAAAGAAAGAAATTACTAATGGGGCTTTTGGCCCCACCATGGCTGGAACATAGTGAAGGGGAGACTGGAATGATTTTGCCTGGGCTTCTGCATTAAAAATGATTTAATAGCAGCTAATGGTTGAGATGAGAATCGCCTGCCCTCTGCTGTAGAGTGAAACGAAGTCTAGCAGACAAAAGGAAAGGAATTGCATTCAGAGCAGGCATGTTTTCCCTTTATGTTCTCAGTGGGGAAGGGTTTGATTTCTCCTTCAATAACACTGGTTTTACTTGTATTTACAGGGGTAGGGAGCTGCTGTTTGAGGAGGCCGGTACAGAGATGTCGTCACCCAGCTGCAGCTCTGTGCACGTTCACATGGCAGCAGCAGTGTCTGGGAAATAAAGGCTGTAGTTAGTTGATGATTAATCTTTTAATCTTCCCCTCAAGCCTGAGCTCCTTAAGAGCCAGTGGAGTTTCCTGAGCTGTGTTGGGTGCACGGCCGTGGTGATTCCACAACACGAGCATCAACCACTGCTGTGAGGGGTGACTTCTGCTCCCACCTCAGACTGACCAAGCAGTGGAGCTGCCTCTTGTTCCCACTGCTTGTGTAGGAAGAGCAGAAAGGCCACAGCTGTCTGTGCATGTCAGAGGCTGTGGATGTTTGTAAGTCATCTAAATATTAGGGAGGAACCAAGTGAAGTTTGGAGGTCACAAGATGCAGTGAAAGAGCTTCTTAGAAAAACACACAAAAAGCAGCCCCACAGTATTAACAGAAATGCCTTCAGTCTTCACGGACTCTTTGTGTGCTCCTGAAACAGCTTTTCTTCTGGCTTCAGTCTAGTAGGAAAAACTGTTACTGAATTTACCATGCTCTGTTATGGGAATAACAAAGAAACTACTCTGAGTTTTGGATGTTGGGTATAATTCATTCTTTTAGTTGAGTGCATCTTTGTTTTCTGAAGAGAAGTTACAAAATCAGAAGCTGTTTATCACATGTAATTTTGCCATATTCTTGTTTTATTATCTAGCCATTGCCATATAAATAACCTCTTCATTAAGGCATTAGATATATTCAAATGGGATACATCTTAGGAGCAACTATTCTTTTATTTACCACTCAACACTCCTCGTACTAATCAATGGTGGTCGCTGTGCCCAACCCTTTTGTTTCCCAAAGGGAACGTGTTGAAAATACAAGTCGTCCTGGAGAGACACAAGTGATGATCCAAAACCTGATGCCAGAAACAGTTTATGTGTTTCGAGTTGTGGCTCAGAACAAGCATGGCCCTGGGGAGAGCTCAGCACCGCTGAAGGTGGCAACTCAGCCTGAGGGTACGCTCTAAGTACCTGGAGTCTATCCTGACTTTGGGATTGATGTTGTGGTGGTGGTGGTTGTTTTCTCATTCCTGATGTTTCCCAGAATAAGTAGATATTCTTAAAAGTTGTATTTGCAGCCATCAACTTGCAGACCATAGTTTCAAACTGATTTTCCAAGTTGATGAGCTTACGTGATTTATTCTCACCATTAAGAAGAACTGGTAGGAAATTCCTTGCTAAATTACCTAAACTTTCTGCTAAAAGAAGAATGTTTTTAAATGGTCGTTAACTGAAAAAGGGGGCAAAAGGAAAACTTTAAGAAAACGTGAAGTCTGTCTGTCATTAGAATCGTTCAGGATAAATGGAATCTGACCCTGGGAGCAGGATCTCCTTCAGAAATTGGATCCCACCTTAAGTGCCCCTATGAATCTGTGTGAAATGTGAATAAATACACACCTTTTTACCTTAACTGGTAGTGGAGTTGATGCTAAAATGATGAGCTACTGCAAATGGTGATGGTTCAGCTTGGTGACAAGCAGAGTTTCACGCTTGTGTTTCAGTTCAGCTTCCTGGTCCAGCACCCAACATCAGAGCATCAGCCACTTCCCCCACCTCCGTTACTGTGACCTGGGAAACGCCGCTGTCAGGCAATGGTGAAATCCAGAACTACAAACTCTACTACATGGAGAAGGGGCAGGACACTGAGCAGGTACAGAGCCCGGCTCTTCCTGTGTGGTGTATAATGGTGGGAACAGCCTCTTTCCTTTTATTACGCTTTTACCTTAAATTCCTAAAAGCAGTTAGTGTTCATCTCCCTGATAGGCTGAATCCTTTGGCCTAAACCAAGGAAATGTTAAGAATGAAAAATCCAGCACAAAATGTCTTGGGATTAAACTTACTTAGATACTCACCCGCATAGAGTAGCTTTTTGGGGAAGTCCATCATATCAGGAGAGGAGAACGCAAATAATCAGGAAAGCTGTCATCCTGGTTCAGACAGTGCAAACAATGCTTATAGTTTTGTAGTAAAATAGTTTAACTCCTGATCTTTAGCATGATCCTTAGTCTGAACTGTTCTTACTTCTGGAGATCTTTGATTCACTGATGGATATTTTGATAGTGCAGAGCATCTTATTGATTAAATTTTCTATTGGAAGGATCCAGTATGTTCTGTAGAAGTACAGGCTGCCACGTGGGAATAAACACAGCTTTGGGAGGATTAATCCCAGTCATTTAATTTCCTTCTGATGGCATATGAGTATGATTCTAGCTTTAAAAAGCTACAGGGAAGAGTATTTTTGTTGGTTTTCAAGATAAGTTCTTACATCTGTTTTAAACAGGAATGTTGTATTCCTCAGATAAAATGGCCACTTCTCCTGCATCCCACTATTGAACACATAGTGAGAATTGTTACTAACAGGCAGGTTTGCCAGGTGACTTCAGGAATTGCTTTACTCAAACTTGTAAGGCATGTATAATAGTGGCAGACCTGATTCTGACCTCATGTATGTGCTTCCTTATGAACAGGATGTTGATGTAGCAGGACTCTCCTACACCATTAACGGGTTAAAGAAATACACAGAGTACAGTTTCCGTGTGGTAGCTTACAACAAGCACGGCCCCGGTGTTTCCACCCAGGATGTTGTTGTGCGAACACTGTCAGATGGTAAGCTGCTTTATTCCTGGTCTTTTTCTTTACAGGAATTATCCAGTCATTTCCTTTAAGTGAATTTTTAACCAGACTTTGTTTGTTGTTGCTCTGTTTTATTAAAAAGGTCCTTGTTGCATGTGGCCATACATGGTTGAAAGTTCCCCTGGAGGCTTTCTAAATTGGGTGAAGCAAAATTACTGTACCTGCAAAAGTACCAGGTGTTCTGCTTATGAAATAATGGTGTCCTTTATTTTATGGGTTATTGAGTCTACAAAGTATTAAAGGCAGTCAGAAAACCAACTATATTGAATGCAGTGACTCCGAATTGTTTGTCAGGTTCTGCAGTATTTTTACACATGAGCAGAGTTCTGCTTTAGGAGTGGTTTTATTTAATTGTGGTCATATGGGAAGAAGTTTTTTGTCTTTGTTTAGGCACAGATACTATTAAATCCATTGCATACAATAATGAAAGAGAAAGTGGTAACTGTTCTGTGAGGCAAATAAAGAGGTGACGTGAGCAGCTTTAGGTCTGTGGTCAACTGTGGAATGATCTGAGTTCATGTCAACTTTTATGGATAAGTTTATACCTGTATGAGGACAGTCAGTGCAGAAGCGAGCCTAGCCTGGACTCCTCTCACCAGGAGTGACCCAAACCAGAACATATGAGTGGAGAGCAGCGTTGTCCCAAATTCCCTGTGCCTGAGTTTGTTTCTGGGGGACTTCCTGACCCTGTAGTGGTTTCTGTGTATATACTAATTCAGTTGCTCTTGTATGAAACCCTTTCAACGTGCTCTGTAACTCACATCAGCTTTTATCATCCACAACATCAAACAGACAAAGATCTACCAATGAACTTACTGTGAAAATCACTTCTGTTTGTCTGTTCTGAACCTGCTGTATTTTAGTGTCCATCAGCCCTCTCTGTCCTGCTCCTTATTTCATAGACCTTTGCCGTGTTCTTCCTCATCCCTGTCTTTCCCAGATTCCCAAGTCACAGACATGGTTAGCCATTCCTTCCCTGGAGCCGTTTCAACCTCCAGTGTCCTTTCCTGACTTCTTCCACAGTTTCTTTTCTCCTTTGCTTTTAAAAGAGGGGAGTAAAAATGTATCAAAGATGCAAGTGTGTAATGACCAGCATTTGCCTGTTTCTTGGCTCATTCTGAGCACTGAGTTTGCTCAGAATCTTGGGGGTAGACAGATCTTGCTGGAATTGGTCTACTTAGAGCTATTGTTTTGCACATAGAGGTGGGATCTTTTTTCCCATGTGCGTAACATTATCTACTGTGACCTTCATCTGTCACATTAATATCCACGTACTAAATGTGCTGAAGTGTTTCTGCAGTTCTTTACCATCAGACCTTGTCTGCACTTACCTCAGTCACCTCACTGCTCATCCCCCCTTTCATCACTTCCCAGTGTGTTGATTCCCAAGGGTATCAGTGTATTCCATGGTGCACTTCCACAGGTCATCAGCATGTACGTTCATACCTTTTGTTTCCTTTCTTTGAACCAGTTGTTTACTCAGGCAAGGACTTCTCTCCTATCCCCTTCCCAAAGAGCTCTCTAGCACATTTGCAATGCAGAATTTCCCTGTAAGAAGTGACAAATATGTATTATTGCTCCATGTATCTGTGTATTTCACACCTTATTATAGCTTCAGTTTATTTGCCTGCTACAGGTTTCTGACTTACTACTTGATGTTTCTCAAATGGAACCCCTTTTAAATCCCACACTTAATTTGCCACCTCCCAGTATCAAGGTAACTTGTGAGAGGTTACAGATTTGTCATGCAACTATTCTGTTCCCAAGTTCCGTGTAGAATCCTGGCTGGATAGCAGCTAACCCTGGCCACACACTCCTGATCCCTATGTCTGACTCTTCTGTAATGCCTTGTACTGACATTTCTGTTTGAGAGGTCCTGCAAGACCCTTGTAAAGGGTAATTATAGAGCCTCTCCTCTTCCTTTCACTCAGGACAAACACAAAGAAGATAGATGTGTGGCCTTATCTTTTCCTTTATTTGTCATACCCTGACCATTCACTATCTCTACACTTTCTCTAAAGGGCTTCCAGCTCCTTAGTTGTTTGAAGAAGAATTTGTTATTACTTGTAATGTCATTTTCAAGTTTTCCTGAAGTTCTTTCTGGCCCAGCTTCAGTTTTCACATTTAACAGACAGAAATGTCTTTTCTAAAGCTTTCTGAAGGATGTCATCATGCTGCTTACAACCTTACAGCCATGCTGCTCTCCCCATTCAATCTCAAATCCTTCCAGATGAATGATGCACATTTTTCTTCTGTGTTTCCTTTCTGTGGTGTCTGTAAGCACTCTCTGTGTCTCCTGCAGGGATTTCTTTCTGACCTTGCTTTAGGTTCTGTTTAACAAGCTTCTGGATTCTTGTGTAGGTTTTTGCTTCTGATCAGTTACAGTGGTTTGTTGCAGGATAGCCCTTTAGGTGTTACAATGTGAACCACAGGTGATGCATGTAAGCGTCACCTCTCTTCTCATCGTCCTCCTGATCTATGGGAAGCAATTGTGTGTCACAGCTAGAAATGCAATCCCTGTGTCACACCCAGAGCGAGGACATTGTCCTTATGGGTCATCACAGCTCTCTGAGCCATCAGCACATCATGGCCCTCCGGCCTGGGTGGTCACCTGTTTACAATGTACCAGATGAGGTCAGGCCTTTCCTATTGAAGTGTGGACTATCATAGAATCATAGAATATCTAGGGCTGGAAAGTACTTTAACCATAGAACATCCATTTCATTTGCTGGCCTGGTTAAACTCTTCATTTGGTCTGAGTCTAAGCTTACCTTGACATAAAATGAGCTGTGCACATGGCGAGATACGTGTGTATGAATACACCTATCCTTTCCTGTGTTCTCCTGATTGTCCTTCTGTCACTACATTTGCAATATAATGTTAATTATTAATCACTTCTTGGGAAACTTGAGTCTCTTCTTAAGGTTGCTCTGGAAGTAGGCACCAACCATGTAAAAGAAACAGCAAAAAAAACTTAACTTCATTTTCTCCTCTTAACCTGTGTTGCTTTTTAAAGGCCACAGCACTTAATCCCTCATCTGGTCATTTCAGACTCTGTTCACTTGGCAAGAGAGAAGGAAAACCAGATCCTTGTTGTCTCCCTTTTAGCTGTGGGATAGTGGAAGACAGGTATTTAGAATCATAGAATCAGAATGGTTTGGGTTGGAAAGGACCTTAAGATCATCCAGTTCCAACCCCCTGCCATGGGCAGGGACACCTTGCACTAAACCATGTCACCCAAGATTCTGTCCAGCCTAGCCTTGAACACTGCCCAGGGATGGAGCATTCAGAACTTCCTTGGACAACCCATTCCAGCACCTCACCACCCTCACAGTAAAGAACTTCCTTATATCCAGTCTAGACTTCCCCTGTTTCAGTTTGAAGCCATCACCCCTTGTCCTATCACTACAGACCCTGATGAAGAGTCCTTCCCCTCCATACTTGTATTTATTTAACTACACCCCAGTGTACCTTTCGGTTTCTGCACTTGGGGGTGTTTTCTTAGGTGTTGTTGTAGCTGGAGTGACTTACTTGGGAAATGCGTAATTCAGACTGGAACAGCCTTTACCCTGTGAGCTACATCCTGGTCCTTGTACTTTGCTGCAGCCTCAGGGACCCTTATCTCTGCCTTTGAGGTAATCTTGTGAGTCTGAAGTGCTGTGACAGGATTTCCATGCTCTCAGGTTCCCGCTCACATTGCCTTTTGTCTAATGGAGCTACATCGTTGTGACCAGCAAGTTGCTACAGCTAGCAAAGGGCTAACAAAGAGTCCAAGTTTAAAAGCAGAGTCTGCCTTTGTGATGCTCTTTACTCTTCGGTAACACAGGGATGAGTTGACCCAGCGGTTTTCCTCTTACAGAAAATCATGATCACAGAATCCGTGGCTGGAATTTTAAGTGGGGGTTCTCAGAATCAAGCATGAATATTAAAAAATTTGATTTGAACAGTACAGAATGTGATCTCTTATTAATGTTTATGGGAGGTACCTTTAAATAGAAACCATTTGTTATTTAGATACCTTTAGTAAGTAGAGACCTGAACAAGAAGTGAGTTTGTTCTTGGACATAAGGATACATAAGCCTCTAAGCCAGTCACTGCATGTCATAAAGTACCTGGTTGTATATTGTAGTTTTTATACAGTGTTTTAAAGCAGACTGGTTTGTACTTTCATAATGATTGATAGCAGAGAGAGGTTGTGTATGAAAATACAGCACTTGATACAGTATATGGCAAGTTTGGAGTGTAATTCCATGAATGTTTCTAGTCCCCAGTGCTCCGCCACAGAATCTGACACTGGAGGTCCGCAATTCCAAGGTAAGATGGGAGAATCTCCTGTTTGTAAGGGGTAAATAAAAGGTTGGCAGGGCTTAGATTGACCAAATCTGGGGTCTTTTTTTCTACTGTGCTGCTTTTCAGCTATTTGTATAGGAGAATATCTGAATGTGGTGCTTGAAGCACTAGAAACTCCAGTTCCATTGTGGGTTGTATGTATGGAACGCAGTGAAGACCATGACAATACACCAAGGCACGGAGGCTAATTATGGAGTAGGTTTCATCAGGCAAAAAGGCCAGAAGCACCATGGCTCAGACATGTTCCTGTTGATTAACTATTGCTTAACGTTGTAGTGTCCTGGGCATTTTAAAGAGAAAGTTCTACACTTGGTCATTGTGACTTTGGTGATTATGAATGGGGATTCTTTAAAAAGCCTTTTCTAACAACTCTTTTCCAAATATCTTCTTTACCACCTCTATGACTAAAACTAAATAACTTCATGCACATAAACTGCAGGTCAGGTAACTTGTACCCTTTAGAGAAAATACCAGTTCTTAATGATAGATCCTCAAGTAAACCCTATCTTAAGATAACCTGAAGGAAATGTAGGGGAAAACCAAGGGGGCCGTTTGTATCAGAAGGTCTAACAGGGTAGAATGCTTAGAGGTGAACTTCTGTGGGCACATGTATGACCTGGGTGGCTGCTGAATCACAGGGTTTTGCTTGTTTACTTACAGGCTCTGCTTTACTACATGAAAATGCAGTACTTTGTCCTTCATCCCATGAACTCTTGCACTAGGGTAGTTTCTGTGGCTGTGTGGGATGTGATGACATTGTAATGACCTTCTGCCTTCCACAGAGCGTCATGCTTCACTGGCAGCCTCCTCCTGCAGGGACACACAGTGGACAAATCACTGGCTACAAGATCCGCTACCGTAAGGTGTCCCGCAAGAGCGACGTAACAGAGAGCATTGGTGGGACCCAGCTCTATCAGCTCATTGAAGGTGAGCCATCATCTGCAAGCGTTCGTTAGCACAAGGCGGGTTTAGGTGCATTTAGTGGGCTCAGACTGAGGTGTTTACGCAGGGTTCTTACCTCAGAGGAAAACTGAAAACACTTCAAATGAGTGTGTGTAGGTTATGAGGTAGCGTGGGCTGGCTGGCAATGACCAGTACATAGAACAGGAGGGACCAGGCTTCATTTGGGTCATGTTGTTCAATCTCTGTAAATGAACGGTTTGTCCAAAGAGAAGGAATCGTGCCTCTCCAGAGACTGAATACGCACTTTTTAACAAGATGTTTTGATTTGTTCTCAGAAACTCCAGCTGTGACTCAGGAAGTTTTGGTTTTCTCACAGAGCAGGAGTTGATCTGTGCTTGCAACTAGAGTGTATTTTTGCCAGCAGCAAAGCCTGTTGAAGATGTTCCATATATCAAATTCTAAATGCATTTTCATACTGCTTTCATTATTGACTATACACTCTTCCATACAGGAAACAAACTGTCTGCACAGTTTATGCTGTTCACCTGGGTTTAGTTACAGAGTGGGTGGTTCCATACTTAAAACTAACTAATAGGCAGGAATTAAAGCCAGATGCAAACAGTACCTCACAGTCTATTCCAGTGGGCCACAGGGACAGTCTGCAGTGTCACAACCCTGGGTGTCTCCAGTCACCGTTCAGCTTTTGTACCCTATGGTCAAAGCTGCGGTGTGGGTAGTACCATTTCCATTCTTGACCTCCTGTTATGCACCAGTGGGGGTGGAAGGCAGTTGGAATTCCTGGTTTGCTATCTTGGGTACTCTTTGTCTCTAAGGTCTTGAACGAGGCACAGAATACAGCTTCCGAGTAGCTGCCCTGACTGTCAATGGTACTGGACCAGCCACCGACTGGGTGTCAGCAGAAACATTTGAGAGTGATCTGGATGGTAAGATCAGAAGTGTACCCATATTTGTGACATCAAAACCATTAGAATTCATGGGCAGGACATGAATTTTATTGCCTTTTTCAAGTTTAATTGTCTTTGTTGAAGGCAAACTGATTGTTTTCTGTTGGTTTTCCTATATTCTAGTTATACAATGTGCTTTATTTATGATTGACTGAAATTAATTTCTATTCTAACATAAAATTCTTGCAGAGTCAATACAATGGCTTGAAATGAAGCTCTGCTTCTACACTTCCTGTAGAACTGTATGATGGCACTAAGATTTTTCCGCTAAGAAATACCCGATAATGAATGACAATGTCAGTGATTCAGTATTTAAATAATAATACAAAATAAGGTTCATATTATACTAATAAAAATCATAATGGCCCAAATTTTATACTGTAATAAAATTCATTGTGTTAATCATGCAGGGGTTTGTATGCTATGAAACTGAGCTAGGAGGACTGTTTTCCTCTTGGGAAGTAAAATAGTGAAGATGTATTTACATAGCCCTCCAGTGAGGCTGATGGAAACCATGGAAGTGTACACCAGGTTGCTGGGAGTGGAGATCTGCTGTTGGAAGGCACGATGTGATGACTGGTGAGGTGCAGTGCTGTTGGCTGCAGTATGGGGTGCTGCTGTCTGCGCTGTGGGTGCAGACTTGGCTTGGTTGTAGACTGTGTCAGATTTGACACAGGAGCAAAGAAAGAGCGGAAAGGTCTGTTTTCAACTGTAGGCCTTTTCAAGTTTTCCATCACTGGTACCACACTTTCTTAAAATACTTTTCCTGGGCTTTTAGTTTTGCTCAGACTCTTTCTAAAGGGAGCATTGGACCCACAGTAGTTGTTACTTTTGTTATTGTTACAGGTTTGGTAGCAGTAGACTAGGATGGACCAGTATCTTCCATCAGAAGTCAAGTCGCTTCCACCGCTTCATGATGCACAGTGCACAGAACCGTGTTAATGTCTTGTTTTCCCTATGTAGAGTTTTTTTAAGTAGAGAATGTTCTGTGAAAGCTGTTGACCTTTGATAGTTGGCCCAGATATTGCTTATTTACTACACCAGAACAATTTGCAGGTGGGAACCTGCTTCTTGCAGAATTCAGATCCAGGTGTGGAATGCAGAATTCAGATCTGTGAGCATCTCCTAGGAATCTATGAGCAATTAAAATGGAAGAAAAGTGGTTATTTTTAAAAGGATGAGGCAAATCTCTTCGGAGCTGCCTACATGGAGCTGCTGATTCTGGTTAGACTGTTCCCATTTCAGAAAGCATTTAATTAGTGCTCTTGCACACAAGTTACCTTACGCTTTTTTGTAGGCTGGTTTCCCTCTTGCCTTTGTTAAAGTAGCTGCAGGGTCCAGTGATGTCTTCCACATCTGTGCGGGTTGAGATTCAGTTGTGCTGGCAGCTGGAAGACAGAATAATGAAAGATCTCCAGTATTTGCTCTGTGCTGTTGAAGATTGCCTCGACAGTCAGCTGATGAAAGCTCTTGAGAGCCCAGGCTTCAATCTTTGCATTATGCAAAGTTGATGCTTGACTTAACACTCAACCTCTTGCTGCTTACTCTCCACTTCCTCATCAAGAACAGCGCAAAGCCCAGTGTTCAGAGTAGAGTTGTGTTTTGTAGTTATTTAAAATGCCTTTTTAGAGTTGAAATGACTTCCATCTGTGTCTGTCTTCCTCTAACTGGCTGTGACACAACCTTGCAGCTCTGAGAACCTGCTTATTCCCCAAACCTCAGCAGAGCTCTGCACATAGGCAGCACTTACACACAGTACTGAAAGTGTGCTCTGCTTTTGAGGCAGAGTTCATTGTACTTTGCCAGAGGATAGCATCAGGACTAAATTTAATCAGGGCAGTAGAGGGAAAAGGAAAGAACCTTTTCATTCTGTGTGGGCTTTGCCATTTTCATTTTTCTCCAGTGGGAATGTTGCAGTCCTTCAGAAATTCTCACTTTCTTTATGCATATTCTTTTCATTGAATAAAGTAATAAAAACTTCACAATTAATGTTACAACATAACATGGTGTCCATATTATTCTGTATACATGCATGAAATCTTTGTATATGTGTGTGCTGGTAAGGGTACATGCTCCTATGGAACCAGGCTGAGAGACCTGGGTTGGTTCAGCCTGGAGAAGAGAAGGCTCCTTAAGGGAAGACCTTAGAGCAGCTCCAGTGCATAAAGGGGCTACAGGAAACCTGAAGAGGAGCTTTGGACAAGGGCCTGTAGGGACAGAGCTAATTCACTTTATGGTGTCATCAATGGAAATGGGAGCCAGACTCTTACAGTTTAGTTTTGGGAGGCTGTGTCATTTTGCAGAGTCGGTGCAAGTCCCCTGAGCAGCACATATACCAGAGGTGTTAAACACTTGCACAGAGTTTCTCCCCAGTGCCCTAACCTGTGTGCAGTTAAAGAAGTCACCTCCCCTATTGCAGTGCTGTAGCTTTTCTGTAGTTAATAGTTGTGAACTTTAATTGATCAGCTGTGTCAGCTGGAGACTGTGAACTCCCTGGGCTAGCAGGCCAGTGGCATATTATGATCCAAATAATCCTCCTGTTGTGGTGCTTTATTAAATGCTTTTAGAGAACCGCTGCATGTTTCATTAAAATGAAATCCCTGCAGGAAGCGCAACCCTTGGAACTGATGTTATTTTAGAGCAGGGAACTCAGCTTCTATTTGCACAGAATTATTTATCATCTGCCAACATACAGCAGGCTCCAGTGGCCTGACAAAAGCTCTTACTTAATTTGGGGGATGATAAAACAAAGGCCTGGACACCAGTAGGTACAGCCGTGCTTTTAGATTGCTCTGAAGTTCTACTCAAGAGTGGGGAAAAAACCATCTAGTAAAAATACTTGGGGATTTCAGTGCTTTGTTGTGGAAGTTCTTCTATTGGGGATCCCCATTCCATCGCTCTGGTGGATTGTGAGGGGATCTGTGTTGCTTGTGGCGTTGCTTGTAGTACAGTTGCATTAGAGTGTGTGAATTTTGTTAAAGAGGCCCAAGGATTTAAACAGTGACAAGTGTAGGACAAATCAGAAGAAATGTTTGTAGCACATGCAGCAGTGGTTTATGGACAATTCTTAGAGCTTTGGAATAGTCTGTTGGAGCCCAGGTATGTTGCTTTCATTATTAGTATGTTTTCAGTATAATTACTGTAATGCCCACAGGTAAGTAATGTGATGGAGCTGAAAGTAGATTGGAGGGGAAGGACAAGGTGATAAATTTCATGGCTGTTTTGAAAAACAACAAACTAGAACATGCATAAACATCAAAACATCTGTCTTGAAGCAGATCTGATGCTTTCCTTCAGTACAACTGTCCTTTCCTTTAAACAGAGGATCTATTAAAATATATTAGTCTACAAATCTGTGTTAATTTTCTTCTGCTTATTAGAGTTCTTTGCTCTCTCTTGCACAGCAGCATTCTCGCCTTTGGATTGTACTCATTTCAATACAGACACAGAGTAAAGTGCTTCATTTGGCCTTCCTAGCTTGTAGCTCTTTATGTATTTACCTTTATTTATAAGGAATCCTTTCAGTCCATCATTTTTCTTTAACAGAGACCCGTGTTCCTGAGGTTCCCAGCTCCCTGCACGTCCGTCCACTTGTCACCAGCATTGTAGTGAGCTGGACTCCTCCTGAAAACCAGAATATCGTGGTGAGAGGCTACGCGATCGGGTATGGCATTGGCAGCCCTCACGCCCAGACCATCAAGGTGGACTACAAACAGAGATACTACACCATCGAAAACCTAGGTATGGTGAGCGAATCAACACTCGTACCCAAGTTTTACCTCTCAGTTCTGCCACAGTTCTCTAATTATGGAGTTATAAATAGCTAATACTACATGCGTGTTCTTAAGATGATCTTTTTCCTTATTGAGCTATTGCAGTGGATGTCACACTGTTGATAAATTTCAAATAAACTCTACTTTCTGATGATAAAGAGGCAGAGGAATAGCCCTCCCTCCTAAACCCAGAACCCTGCGTCCACTGAGTTTGGAGCACAGTGCGTTTTGATGTGATGCTTTCCTTTCAACACTTACTAAAACGCTTCCATGCTGAGCAGCATTCCCTGATTCTCCTTCTGGAGCTGCAGAACAGGTGGCCTCAGGCAAAAAAGAAACTCAAATGTCACCAAGATACAGTGGTATCTACTTGAAAAGAAAACTAGAGATTTAACCCTTCAAAGAATTCTCTGTGTTAGGTAAAATATCCTGAAAGCAAAATAAATATTAATGTCACAAACTATGGAGAAGTTCCATGAAATAGGAGTTTTGAGTAATTTTATAGTAGCGCAACTTAAAACAGTCATTTAAAGATGTTTTTCTTCACTGTTGTTTTGACTGTACTTGAGGAAGGTTTGCTGAGACTGCAGAATTGTGCTGTAGGAGAACTATGGAGCACTCACAGAAGGTCTGTGTGGAAATTTAGCCTAATTATTTCATGTATTTCTGTTATAAAATAACTGAGCGAAGAGAAGGAGAAAGCAGGATTCACTGTGAGCTTGACTTAAGATGCTGCTTCTTTCCCTTTAGACCCAAGCTCCCACTATGTCATAACTCTGAAAGCGTTTAACAATGTTGGGGAAGGGATCCCTCTCTACGAGAGCGCGGTGACCAGACCTCACTCAGGTAAGGGCGAGGGGCTGCTCTCAGTGTCTTGCACAGCCAAAATCCTCCATGAACTGCACAAGGCTGAGCTTGTGGTGCTGGTTTGTCACTGAGTGGCCTTGCTGTTGTGGTGGCTGCGTTCACACGTCATCCGTTCATCAAGCTACCTAAAATTGGTTTCATTTGTAAATTACAACCTTTCAAGTACTAATCCCAGCCTGGTTCTCTGTGTAGCCTGTGCCTCCCCACCATCACCTCAGCACAGATCCTGTGGGTGCAGTTCTGAAGGCCCTTATTTTGTATTTTATAGACAAGTATAGGTTTTTGAGGGTCTTTTACACTGAGATTTTGAACACGGTGCCTGCATTTTCTTCCTCTTAAGTCTCAGTCTCCTGTCACTTAACAGTAAGCAAGTTCCTGGCATATGTGTTTCTTGTCTTGTAATACATTAATGAAAGATTTTAAGCAGAAAAGTTGGTTTGCAGGCAAGCTACTAAGATGCTGTAGCTCCATGTGCTCCCTGTTAGACTCTGTTACACAGTTACTTTGTATAGCTGGAATCTTTATTGATCGTGAAGATTTGCAGTTGCAGTTTCCTCAGTTACTGCAAATCTGTGTGACATTTGGAACGTGAGCACCGTTAAGAGTCTTTAAAAGGTGCTGGGAGTTCCCCTTAATTTTTATGAAGTGGCAGTACCCATCTGGAAGTTCAGCTCTTTTTCCTTATGGTTTTCTGAAGGGGAGGGATCAGTGGACATTTCGTCAAATATAGTTCAAATTACTGCGTATTGGGGTTCTTAGGCCATGGTTGAATGCACTGAACACTAATATATTAGGTGTGTATGTATATTAGCTTATATATGTTGTCTTAGTGCCTTAAGAAGGGAACATGATGCAAGAGTAATTTTATTAGCCTGTCTTATGTCACCTATTAACTCTGGCTTTTCTCTCTTTTTCTCCATTTCTCACCTTTCATTTCATTGCACAACCCTGCATTTCCCCTTTCTGTTTTTGTTTTACGTTAAAATGCCACCTTCTCCCTTTTTAATTATAATACACTACTTTTTACCCATCAATTCCCTAGACACTTCCGAGGTTGATTTGTTTGTTATTAATGCTCCATACACTCCAGTGCCAGATCCATCTCCCATGATGCCACCAGTGGGAGTTCAGGCTTCCATCCTGAGTCATGACACCATACGGATCACTTGGGCAGACAACTCTCTGCCGAAGAACCAGAAGATCACAGACGCTCGCTACTACACAGTGCGCTGGAAAACCAATATTCCTGCTAATACCAAGTACAAGGTATCGGAGCTTCATCAGCACTAACCCAGCTGCCTTCTGTCAATAGCAAGTAGTTCATGTTTGAGGCAGGGTTAAGTGAAGCAGAGAATAAAGAAAGACAGGGGCTAAGGAAGCAGAATAGAGGTGGGCTCGGTTTTATTTGAGATGTCTGAACAAGTTCATAAAATCCCAAACTGGTTTGGGTTGAAGGGACCTTAAAGTTCATCCAGTTCCAACCCTCTGCCACGGGCAGAGACACCTTCCACTAGAGCAGCTTGCTCCAAGCCCCTGTGTCCAACCTGGCCTTGAACACTGCCAGGGATGGGGCAGCCACAGCTTCTTTGGTTCATATTGGTTCTGCTCAGTTAAATGATTGCTTCAAAGATTCATCTAGAATTAGTGCAAGGAGTTGGTTTTGTTCTCTTTTGCATGTGGGGGGTATTGATGTGAGTGGAAGGGCCACCATGGGGAGCAAAGGTGAACATTTCCTTGGTTACTTTCTGCTGTGGAACCATGGACACGGTGACAGTTTTATACTTCCTGCTTCACCCGATCATGATCGCATCCACAGATGAGGATTTAGAGGAGCCAGTAATGCATTAGTAAGGCACATGTTACCAGTGGCTTCTCTCCAGTAACAGATCTGAATTCCAGGGGCGAGTCATGCAAGGAAGATACCCTGATGGCTTTATGTTTCCTTTTACAACCTTTCCTGTTCGTATAAAGTTGACAGTGAACCTTCCCTTTGGGAACTGCATGGGTATGACATCTGTAACATTAACTTCATGAGAGCCCTGCCTCCCTTGATTTTTCATCTGGTGTTTTGATTTGGGGCTGGCTTTATGGGTTTGGATTTTCTCCATTCGGTTGGTTGGATCACTTTTTAGTTTTCGGAGTTATCAAGAGACCTCAAAACTGCTGACTTCAGATTTCACATTTGAAATGAGACTCAAAGGAAATGGTTGTTAAAACCTCCAGCGAGTGGAGCTCCCTTTATGCTCTCACAGAGCAATCTTGGTACAAACCAGGGGTTTTTAATTGAAATGAAAAGCTGTGTATATCTGTGTTCTCCCTCTACAGGCAATTTGTTTGAGCCCTCATTCCTATGTCCTGTGCAGGGGATGTCTCAGGAGTGATTTATACAGTACTGCAGTTTCATTAGTTAAATGCTTGGAAACCCCACCCTGTGGTAAATGAAATACTCCACCAATCCTCTACTACTCTGACGGACAACACTGGCTACTTTTAAGAAAGACAAAACCTTTTTCAGTAGCGTTGTTCCATCAGCTGCTGTGTTTCAGTCAGGTCTTGGGTAGCTTTATGAAGTGTGAGCTAGTGTATTGTTTGTCACAGCCAGCTCTAGCAGCCTTGTTATTTATTGCATGTTTGGAGGCTCTTGGCCCATTGCATCAGAGCTCCTCTGTTCCACCACCTTGCACGCAGCAATTGGATGTTGGTGTCAGTTCTCTGGTATCCAGTGCTACATCAGCTCAACATAAAGTCGTTTCTTCCATCCCTCTTGTCAGTAAGTGGGATGTTGGTGTAGTTTAGTTGTGTTTCCTGCATTTACTCCCCACTTCTACACTGTTGTAAACTCTCACTGAAGAAGAGTAATAACTTCGAACACTAGTTAAGAGGTTCCACTTTTATAGAGCCTTCTTTCCTTAAATTTGTACAGGAGTAGTGTCAATCTAGAGTGCATAAACCCAGGAACAGATGTGATGCAGTTCCTGAAGCTAATGAACTCTGCTTTGCTTTGAACAGGGTCAGGCATCTTTGTTGGTGGAGCAGGATTGTCCAACTTACAGGCTACCCAAGATGTATCGGTGTGCATTCCAGAGTCAGCTGAAGTATTAAATCTTAACTCAAATCTTTAGGACTGTATAAAAGGAAAATAAACTTTACAAGGTAATATTTGTGAAGTTTATTTTCTAGTAGGTGAGCAGCATTCAGTACCATGGGTCAGTTGTGATCTTAAAAGCAGTAAGTGCGGTTAACAAACAAAGAAAGCAGGAAAGTCTGCTCCAGTTTAGCCTTTCATGTGTCATTGACATTCAGTGTGATGCACAGTGAAAACCAAGTTTCAAAGCTGTAGATTAAAACTACAACTTGAGCCTGTAAAAAGGACTCCAGCTGCCACCTCTGACTGCAGCTACGAGCAGACAAGTGGTACAAACAGAATAGAGCGCCTAAGTGTGGTTAGGCATTTTCCAAAGGATTCTGGAGGGGAAGAGTTGATGTGCTGTTCATCAGGGGTGCATCAGCTCCTAATGCAAGGTGTACGAATCACAGAATCAAGTAGGTAGGAAAAGACCTTTAACATTTCTTAAAAAATCTTACGATTTATGGTTTTAAAATCTTAAGAAGAGAAGATTTCTCCTTTTAGCTTGTCCTTCCTTGTACGTTCAGGTGAGGTTGTACCTTTGTTTTCACGTATGTTAAAGATTGACTGAAAGTTGTAGCAGGAATGTGGGAGGCAGATAGAGATTTCAAGCAGGACTGTTACTGTTAGCTGGGCTTCAATGCTTTCCCTTGCCAGATCAGTTAATGAACTGCTGTAAATGAACCCCCCCAATCACAGTGATTTACCCTGCTGCAGAACAAGCGTGCCCAAGACCTTGTGTTGCCTTTTTTTTTTCCCTTTAATTTCTAAGTGACTGTTGTTAAATGCTCTTGCTGATTGCAGAAAGCATTTCTAATTGAGGATGAAACAACTGTGCTTTAATTCTTGATGAATGAATTTTTGTGACAGAGCAAAACCATTACAGAATTGATGACTGTGGTTATGAAAATGCTTTAAGCACTTACCTAAGACAAGGGCATTTGGGAGCCAGTGACTGATGGTTTCAGAACTTACTGACTCTGTTTTCCTTTCAGACTGCCAATGCCACCACTTTGAGCTATTTAGTGACTGGGTTAAAACCAAACACCCTGTATGAATTCTCTGTGATGGTGACTAAAGGGCGAAGATCAAGTACTTGGAGTATGACAGCGCATGGAACGACTTTTGAATTAGGTATTCCTCCTCTCTCTCTGGAAGGGCCGGCATTGCCAGTGAGAGGAATGGAGTATGCCACAATTCTGGAAGAGGGAAAGCATGTATTTAAAATTATTATGCTCATAAATACTTGCTGGGAGGTTCTTATCTTTTTAGCTTAGAAACTCTGATTAAAATCAACAACACCACACTTCAGATTTCAAAGGAATGATTGCATGCAAAAGAATTTACAGCAAATTACAGAGTAGTAATGAATAATGTGCCACAGTTCATGGACAGGAGAGAAGAAGGAAGTGTATGCTTGGATCATCTCAGAGCAAGTTAATACAAATACAAAGAAAATACATCAGCAAATAATAATTAAAACTTGCTGTCATTGTGCTGATAGAATTACAAAGGAGGCACACGAGGCAAGTGAACTAACAGAAATCCCAGCAGAAATCAAGACATCCAAATCAGGCCTAAATTCTTGTGCCTTGGCAGGCATTGCCAGTGCAGTCCTCAGTGCCGTAGAAATGCTGGAAGGTCAGAGCACGAGAACAGAAAGGGGTTTGCAGATGCCAGGATGAACTTGTGCCCACTGAGTACCCGGGAGGTGCAGGACCTCTGTCCCATGACCTGTCCCTCATTAGCTCTCTTTATCCTGCAGTGTTAAATGATCTTTGTGCAATTAAATTAACTGCTTATTATGCTTAGGTTTCTCTGGGTATGAACTGTAAGGATTAAAAAAGAGCCTGTCCTGCTTAGCCTGTAGTTCTTACACGAAATTAAAATGCAGGAAAAAGAAATCAGGCACGCAAAGAATTAGTTGAGATGATCCAAATACTCTATAGCAAGGCATAAGAAAAAGCACAACCAGGTTAAAATCAAAAATCTAGCTTATTCTGAAGCCCCATAAAACCTTAGCGGGCTTCAGTTGCTTTTGAAAACATTGTTGTAGTTTTTGGTGGGAATTCCATGATGTGGAGACAGATCTGGACTGAGGCTCCTTTCCTGTTCCGATTACTGTGCCCATCCCAGGTTAAAGCACTTTATTTGGTGTTTGTGGTGACATACGTACAATCCTCATCCATAACTACATGGTGGATGGAAAAAGTTGCAGAAATGAAGTTCTTGAAAGTGCATTTGAAACTCAGAAAGCACCAGAGGGAGGGTGAGATACAGGAGATCTTACTTCATCTGAATAGAAAGTAAATGCAGGGTGGTTGTAAAGGATATTTGCAAATGTGACCTAAAGGCTTGGAAGCCAAGAAACAAATAACCCAAAAAAGGCTAAATATCTTTTCTCATAACGGATCTTGTGATTTTTATCACTCACCAAATTCCACAGTGCGTGACTTAAGGTTTTGGATACCCCTAAGTAGTGTAGGACTTGCTCCTCAGCTCCCACTGAAGGAAAACACAGGATACTGGGTTCAGTGTTGGTCTGTGAGTTAGAAATCTCCTGTGGGCTAGTCCTGGGGTTTGTTTTTGGTCTGAAGTTTACTGTAGGGTCTAGAGTTGTGCTTTACATCCATATGTTTGTTGAGTGTGTTTGTAAGAGTCTGGGGTAATAGGTACAGTAACTGTTGAGCTTTTCTACCCCTGGATTCCCACTGTTATTGTGCACAGAGTTAGTAGGTAGCCATCTCAGAGGATGTACGGATTAATTTCTAATAGGTAATATCCATAAAGCTCTTGAAATGCAGAAAGCCCTGTAAGCACTTAATGTTACTATTACAGTATTAAATATCCCCAGGATATTTACTTTGGATTTACTTTGCTAGAAGTTACCTAATTAGAAGTCTCCTGTTTTTCACAATGTGGCTTTGCAGAGCGTGGCCTGGCTAATGCACCTTTGGAGACGCTGGCTCTGTGCAGCCAGAAGCATTAATCTGAGCCCCATCTGGAAATTCCAGTTCACAGCAAGCAAGGACTCACATTTCGGACTTGCGCTGCAGCAACCTGTGCCATTTCCTCAATGTGAGGCAGGAGGAGGCTGATGGGAGAAGGAAGCACGTTCTTCTCCTTTCTTTCTCCCAGTCATGCTCTCTGGCGACCTAAGGAAGAAGGTTGGACAGTTGTGCTCCACAGATATTTCTGGATTTCAAACGGTGCTGCAGGTTTCCTTGCAAAGTATACCAAATTCTTTGCTAAAGTCAATCAGCAGTTACGGATTATGATTGTAAATCTCAGGTTGGCTTCCTTCGCAGATTCAGGTTTAAGTGGCAAATTGGCATTACACAGTCCCACCATAAACCTGAAAATATGGAGCTATTTCATATAAAACATACTTATTTCACAAGTTTGTGTCATTTTTATGGTGTCTGAAGAAATTCAGATGGAAGTCGTTAACCCCAACTGTTAGAGCTGTACAGTGATGCTGTGGTTTTGAAGACATGGGCTTATTCAGTCGTGAATCACGGCATCTGTTGGCAGAACCATAGAATGATTTGGGTTGGAAGGGACCTTGAAGCTCATCTGGTTCTTTAGAAGCAGGTACCTGCTCCTGGAAAGGAGATGCTGCACACCAGGTGGCTTTGCTGGTTGCGTGGAGTAAATCAGTAAGACCGCTACACACACTAGTGGATTTATTTGAAGACTGAATGTTCTGAGATTTTACCATTATATGTGCCTTTTTCGATGGTAAAATAAAAACAAATGTCTCTGAGGTTACTTGTGTCTGTCCAGTGACACGAGTCTGTCTGCTTGGTTGCAGTTCCTACTTCTCCTCCCAAAGACGTGACTGTGGTGAGCAAAGAGGGAAAACCTCGGACAATAATTGTCAACTGGCAGCCTCCATCAGAAGCCAACGGCAAAATCACAGGTGCAGTTTGCATGAGCAATAAAGTCAATACAAGATGCTGGTTAACAGCAGAATATAATGTGCATAACTGTGTGAACATGTTCCATAGAGCGAACCAAGAGGTGTTCATCTTCTTTGTCAGTCTCTTTAGTTGTTCGGATTAATCATTTACTTTTGTAACCCAGTCAAAATATATTATGATAGAAAATAACTGCAGTGTGAAATTGGAGTTAACCAGATAGAGAACTGGAAATTTAAATATCTTAATAACCTTTGTCTTCATCAGCTTGTGCTCCTCTAACGGCATGCCTCCAGAAATCCATCTGTAATGCCTCTGGCACCTCAGAATTTTATTTAGGAGAATCCATTCCAGTGCTTATTGTTGTCTTTGTGTCATCTTTGTGGCATGGAACAGGCTTAAAGTCAGTTTATTAGTCCCTTGACAAAACCATTGGGAGTAAACTGTTATTTGCCTCTGTAACTGCATCACTTCCACATAGAATAAATCATTTTACAGAAAACATTAGTTTCCTTTCAGTAGTTTCTGTCTGGAATCCCATTTCTAAAGGCTTTCTGAAATAGTTCACTTCCATTTTCTGTTTGTTTTTACCCCAGACTTTATGCTTGAAGCAGCTTTTAGTGGTGCGGAGTTTGCAGTGTGGGGTTTTGCTTTTGTTCTCAGAATCAAACCTTTGGAAGCTGTCACCACCTAAGATCTGATTAGATTCTAGACAGGACACTAAAACTACTTGGATCTCTCTGAAAAGGCAGAACACTGGAAACTTAACCCTTGGTTACAAAGCCAGTTCTGTGTTATTATCAGCAAGATGTTTTTCCTCTATATAGCAAAGAATGTTTGACTGGAGAAACAAGAGCCTTTCTCATAACTACAGGTTAAAGGACTTGGCTGCTAGTGGTTAGTAGGGGTGGAAAACAATAGGCACAAATAGCCCCAGCCTATATATGTTCCTGAAAAGATAAGCCTGTCATCATATGTACAAAGAGGGCAGAACACATACTCGGTTTTCCAGGTAAAACATCTCCTTGCAAATTCTATTCTGTGAAAGAGAACCTCACATTTATTCATAGAGTATTTATTAGTTTTTGCATAAGTAGCAGTTAACAGCTAAAAAACACATCAAATCATTCTGTGGTAAGTCTGAGTCTCCCAAACAGGAGATTCAGTTTACCGGGAACAAGACATTTGGCAGGGACATGTGGGCTGGGTGCCCTCTGGTGGGAAGAGCCCCTGTGTGAGAGAGGCAGCTTCTCATGTCAGAAAACAGAATCCCAGCCTGGTTTGGGTTGAAGGGACCTTAAAGCCCATCCAGCTCCAATCCCCAGCGATGGGCAGGGACGCCTTCCGCTAGAGCAGCTTGCTCCAAGCCCCTGTGTCCAACCTGGCCTTGAACACTGCCAGGGATGGGGCAGCCACA
>WYDI02041142.1:0-25194 GCA_009867235.2 Psittacus erithacus
AACTGCACACAATACTCCAAGTGAGGTCTCACGAGAGCAGAGTAGAGGGGCAGGATCACCTCCTTCGACCTGCTGATTATGCTCCTTTTGATGCAGCCCAGGATACAGTTGGCTTTCTGGGCTGCGAGGACACACTGCTGACTCATGTTCCTTTTCTCATCAACCAACACCCCCAAGTCCTTCTCTGCATGGCTGCTCTGACTCTTCTCTAAAGAGAAGAGCCATCACAAACCTGTCATTTTCATTTCTTCTTTGGTGTCAGGTAGAAATGAAAAGCTGGGGAGAAGCCATAAGTGGTTTTATTTTCCTATGAGGAAAGAGGGGGTCAGATGAGCTGAATGGAAGCGGGGAAAGTAGACATGGAATGTAAGTAGAGCCCTGGAGAGTGGGAGTCAGTGTGGCCCTGACTGAAAGTCAGAGCTATCTGGGGAACAGAGGAGGAGGAGAGTTTCTGTCACACTGTTGTCACTGTTCTATTTTGAATGACATCTGAGGGTTAACCCTTTCTCAGATGTAATAATGAGAACATCAGATTTGTAAGTAAGCTTGTAGCTCTTAGCACATGGAAGCAGCCCTCTAAAAGCCTCTGATTGTCTTGGAATACATTCCTCTCAGAATTTTTCATTATTATATATTGTGCTAGCACACATGGTTCATGGTCAGCTAGGATGTTTCAGTTATCTGTTGGTTCTGTTTAAGATACTCAGTCATCCTGCGTTGTCTTGAATATAGAAATCAACATGCTCCTTGCATGCCTATTGCTGGGGTCAGTTTTGATACAGAAGGACTTTACATTGTGTCTGTGAATAAGGGTACATGGTATGTACTAGGTATGCTACAAATATTGTACTTCTACTTCAATCCTTAACTAGTCTGCTAAACCTTTGAGTTGTGGTAAAAGATGACAGAAAAATGAAAAGATTAATTTTGTAAATGAAAACGTGATTAAAAATTGCTTCCATAGTGACTTGTGCAAATATTTAGGCCATGGCTGAGTGGTACCAGCCCCAGCTGTGTTGGAGGAAGTCAGCTTGGCTGCAGCTCACTTGTGGTCCACAGCTTTAGATAGGAGTCAAATAATGAAGAAGGTGAGAGGAGGAGGTCCTAGTCTCTAGAATAGCTGGTCAGTTTTCAACAGCAGGAATCAGCTGCAGGGGCCAACTATAATTTTGGGGGTGGCGGGGTGGGGTGTGTGACATGTAATGTCTTGATTGATAGGTAAAAAGGATGAGTGGAAAGGAGGCAGAATTTTCTAATGATGCAATATTAAGTTAATCCAGGGTAGGGATTGAGGGTATCTTAAAGAATGTTGGTGGCCCTGGTAAAGTGATAGTGATTGAAAATCAGTACTGATGGAGTATGTGAATTATGGGTAAATTGCAGCCTGGGTTTCATGGTAGAAGTTTACCAAACCAGCAGCAATACCTGTTGCTCATGGGGTACAAGTGACGAGGAATATGTGCTCTGTAGTAGATGCTGGTAAGACTTGTGCCGAGTGAAAGATATCCCAGTAGCGAACTTCATTGTTTTAGAAATTTTCCATCCCCTTTCCTGTCCTAAAGTACCAGAGGAAAGTAAAATAGACACTTTCCATTGTGGAGATGGCCTTGTTCTGCTAGTATGTGAAATGATCCGTCTTAGTCCACTTTGTGCATTTGTAATATGCGTAAGCACTCTCAAACACTTTAGGATGAAAGACATTCATAAAAGGCAAGGTAAAGCAGTAATATAGTCTACCAGACTGTAGCAAAAGTCATAATCATGTCTAACAATTCTCTATAGTAATAATATTACTATTGCTGTTTTTAAATGACAAATTGAAATATTAAAAGGATGTATGTAGCTTTTAGGATTTACCAAGGCCACATATTTCTATCCAAAATATGTGAAGTTGATTGCTGGTTCCAATAAAAAACTATTAAAAGCCTTCACAGTTTTAAGTACCTTGTGAAGTGCAGGGCTGTATAAGTACTAGTGAAATTACTCATTTAGTCAGTTTCTACAGTCAATAGTTGACATAACATTTGTTTTCCCTTTGTTGATTTTTCCCAACAACCCAATGCAGAGTGCCTAAATGTTGCACTTAATTTATTTTTCTGCTTGAATGATGAACGCCAATTTGTCTTGAGGCAACAATTTTGCTGCACTCTCAGCTAGTATTCCTCTCTCAGCAACAAAGGCAGAATATTTTTGAAAGAAAATACACAGTAACATTAAGAAAAAATAACCACTCTTTCAAGAAAGGTTTTAGAATAAAACTTGAAAGTGTTAAAATTGGTGTAATAGCTTCTGTATTTGAAAAAAAAATATCAGACATTAGATTTTATGAATGAGTTGTTTGGTTTTTTTTCTGTTACGATCTTTGAGAATAATGATCACAACCTCCAGCATTGTTCTCAGCCTTCAGTACTAAACCAAAATGAATTAATGCTAATATGTATACCCTGATTTCTGTGCTGTCATGGCCAGTCTAGCTCACTTCAGATCTGGTTCCAGGAGAGGTTTAGGCAGTAGGCTGGACTGAGCAGGGCTGGATGTAATCCTTCTCTTCAGCCACTCATAGACCTGTGTGTTGTACCCAGGATACCAGATTATCTATCTCGTGTGCCCTGTCTGAAATGTGCATTGCTGTGGCTGTGATGCTGTTGGTAAGGAAGCTAACCACGTTTACACCCCTTGCAGTCAACCTGCTCAACTGCAGTATAGACATAGGTTAGCCTTGTTTGTTAGAGTCTAATGAACTTCCCTGTATTTCAGCAAATGCAAGAAACAAGTGTCACTGTGACTAGATGTCAACTCTATCAAGTGCCAAATAAAAACTGCATCAAGTCTGATTGTCTGTGTCTATGCAAGGAATTTGAATGCTGTGTGGTTATGAAGACTGCACTGTGTGGTCTATGGATGGGACTAGGGCAGAGCAGTGTTAGCTACTCCTCCCTAGTCCCACTGCTTTCAGGTACTCCAAAACATGTTAATAATTTCCATAAGGATCCTTATAACTCAAGGTCTAAGTTACCTGTGCCTGGTCCAAAACTAAATACTGCAGAGCTGCTAGGTTTTTTGGTCTACTTCATCAGTGCCCTTGGTAAGAAGGTTAGGATGTATTATTTGTTTTATTTTTG
Source organism: Psittacus erithacus (assembly GCA_009867235.2). Lineage (NCBI taxonomy): Eukaryota > Metazoa > Chordata > Aves > Psittaciformes > Psittacidae > Psittacus > Psittacus erithacus. The sequence goes on from WYDI02041142.1 coordinate 3,123, forward strand.
TTATCTTTGTTGCCTGTAAAGGTGCCCAACTGATAGGCATAGAGAATAAAATCCTCTTTTTCAAACACAAAGCAGATGACTGCCTGTGAAATGGCAGTGCAGGTCTCAGTCTTGACCTGCAAAGCAGTGGAGTACCAATAACTGTAATGTTTTCAGTTTATACTTAGACTGCCGTCCATGACACATCCAAGTGCATCTGTCAGTGATATATTACAGACAACCTGCCCTCCTTGAGGTAGCCTGAAGCGTATTTTTGCAGCTGACAGAACGTCTCTGGGATATTCTAAATGTTTTATATTTACACTTGAATTTGATTTGAAACAAAAAGGCTTTCTTTTCTATGGAAAGAATAAGAGTAGGCCATTCCCAAAAATACTGTTTTGGAGCAATGAAATACTATATTTATTTTTTTTTAATGACTTGAACTGTATCTCTGTAAGGTTGAATGGTTCAAATTAAGACTGTTAGAATGTGGAGTGGTAGAACTTTCAACAAAACTATTTTCTGAGGAGGAAGATAGAAGCATTTTATGGTTTGTGGTTTGGTTTTTTTTCCCCCCAACACTGTTTACTCTAGAAGACCCTTCAGCAGTTAGTAGTGTTCAGCAGGATCAGTGTTCTGGTTCTGAGTAGACAGGGAAGTTCAGTCTCATATTGAAGCATCAGCTATTCCTGGTCACCACTGATCTGAGGTACATTCAAACTGATGAAATAAAGATGAAATTACATGGGCTGTCATATCACCTGGTATTGTTCACTGAATGACAAGCTGGGTAACAGTGTACCAGTTCTCCTTGTGATTCCTGGTCACTTCTGTTCCGTTGCTCTGCTCTGTCCTGATGACACCAGTTCCTTCAACTTAGGAATTCCTTTAATGGTTTAAAACAGATTCTGTACCAGCTGGGTTAAACCAACTATCAACACAGTGTGCCCAGTATTTTCCCTGTATTGTACACAGAATCATAGAATCAACTAGGTTGGAAAAGACCTTTAAGGTCATCAGGTCCAAACATTTACCCAAGGACTGCCATGTACAAACACGGTATACAGTACACAGTTTGTATTTATCTAAGATTCTCAGATGTTTGCTGCAGAATCCATACTCCGTTTTCACAGAGCTTGTTGCCACGGAACCTCTTCTTTCAGGCAACTTCATATACTGTAATCAGGTAGAAATATTGCTGTGGTTGCAGCAAAGACCTTGGGTAACACACAGGAATGGAACATCAAATGTAATTGATAATCCTATTTAAATAAAAACATATCTCCCAGTGAAAGACTCTATTGTAGAGGTATTTGTATCAGTCTAGGTACAAGTATTACTGTATAGAACACTCCCGAAGACAGATAATTTATTTTATTTCTAAATGCTTTCAGTCATTTGAAAGCTTTTTCCTTGCTGTCAGTTGATCTTGCCACTTAGCAGACTTCAGGAGTGCCTGAGACAGATTTTTCCTGGATCAGCTTTGACAGCATGTCCAAGCGATCTTCTAAAGTAACAATACTAAATAAATAGCATGGGGTTTGGTTGTTCTTTCAGCATCAGCTCTATTTGCATCTTCTTTCTAGTTGCACTAAAAGGCCTTCTAGGTGTCTTGCTTTAAATTACTGCAAATGGTAAGGTTCAGATTCAAGAAGTGAATAGGAGCCTCATGTGAGGGATGTACACGGTGTTGCGCTTGGTATTGCTGACTGACTGCAGTGCGCAGTGATTCATGAACAAAGCTGCCTGGTGACATTATTTGTTTCCTGCAAGCATTTGGCACTATCCTTATCCTTGTGGAAGTGCTCAGAAACCTCTTACAATTCATAAGCAGGAAAGCCATCATCTGTTCTTGCTTGCTTTCTGTCTTTGACCTTACTACACAGTCGGTTTGCTCGTTTTCTTAATAAAAGAAGCTACAGCATCTGACCTCAAATTCCCAGGATTCTGTCAGCAGCGAGATACCATCAATGTCAGTTTGCTTCAAGCTCAGTAGTAAGGCTCCATTGCTACAAAGACTGGTCTTTTTGCTGTGTGTTTGTCCACTGAGTAATGGTGGGGTCCATGTCAGAGGCTGGAGCTCTTAGGTGTTACTGTAACAGAAATAATATGAGAAATAATAACTGTGTTGGCAGGGAGCCTCTCCTCAGCCCAGGGTCCCATATTAAATGTGGGGTTAAGCTAGCTGTGCAAATTAGCTTGGCCAGCTGCTCCTACAGAGGGGACAAAATGGGGATTTATCTATGGCTTGCAGTTGTATTTGGAGCTGCATACTGAATAAAGTTGTTTTTCAAGGGCTTTACAACTCTGTCCTGCTGATGTCAAGGGTGTTGCTGTATCGAGAATGCCTTCCTAGGTGAATTATTTGTTATTTTAGGTAGAAATGGCTGTGTAACTTAAAAGTGTGGGAGGGGGCAATACTGCACATTTGAGAGAAAAAAGCATGAGTGGAAAGATATTTTACTGAAAGACTAATATGTGAGAAGTGGCCTCTCTTTAAAGAGGTAAGGATAGGTCAAACAGATCCTGCAGACCAGAGATGCTCCGAGATGCCTGGAGAAGAGAAGGCTCAGGGGAGACCTTATGATAGTCTTCCAATACCTAAAGGGTGCCTACAAGAAAGGGGCTTTTTACAAGAGCATTTAGTGACAGGACAAGGGGGAATGGCTTTAAACTGATAAGGCATCTGGAAAACATTCTTCCCTGTGAGGGTAGCTAGACACTGGAGTAGGTTGCCCACAGAAGCTGTGGATGCCCCACCCCTGGAAGTGTTCAAGGTGAAGCTCTGAGCAACCTGGTTTAGTGGAAGGTGTTCCTGCCCATGGCAGTGGGGGTTGGAACTGAATGATCTTTGAGGTCCCTTCCAACCCAACCCATTTTATGATTCTGTGATTTTTCTGTCCTGATAAAAGGAAAGGGTGATTGCAGAGCACAGGCTGTACTTACAGACTTCCCAAACAAATGGTCTGCTCTTGCCTACTTTCTGGCTGAGTAGATTGCCAGATCACCTTTTCATGCCTTTATGTGCTTGTTTATATGGTGAAAGATCTTTATGTGTTGAGTTTTCCATGTAAAAGAGAAAAACAAGACAAAATTTTCCTGCATTGGAGTGAAATTTACTATTACTCAGTTTCCTGGAAACAAAAGTTCTTGTCTAAGAGGAGTAGAATGGAAGTGTCTAAAAACAACTGACAGGCTTCCCTTTGCAACTCGGAGCTTTGGTTGTTTGTCTGGTGGGCTGATAAGAAGCTCAGAGTTCAAAAGATTTTGATGGGAATGATTCAGCCACAGCTTCTAAGGCCTTGGCACTTCTCAGCCTGTGAGAAGCTGAACTGCTGGGAAGAATTTGAGGTTTGAAGAGTCAACAAAATTGACTCTGCTCCTCAAACTTTTCTGTTTTGACAAACCTTCATTTTTCAAAAGCAAAATGTTCTATCAGAAAGTTCACAAGTATGCTTGGGGGAGGAGAAGAGGTTTACTTTTTTCCTTCTGCCTTCAAAAGCAACAGGCCAGAAAGATGTTGTCATTGTGTGAGCAGGGACTGAGTTATGGGGAACTGGATTAAGGAAATTATTAAAAAAGGGAGCGATGAAGCTTGTCTGTGTGATGTACTCTATACATATGTGATTTGTCTGTTACTTCTGGGTTAAGATGGAAAGCTCTCTGGACTAGAGGCTTCCTTTCTGTGCATATCCAGCCCCTTGTACAGGAGAGCCCTGTGTTGATGGGATGCTCTGGGCAGGCTCTGCCATAGTGCACTGTACCATTGCCTGGGCTCTGCCAGCACCTGGCTGAACCCCCACCAGCAGCCTGAAGGTGACTGCCCCATTAACAGTCCTGGTGGAAGTGGGTTTAGGATGCAAACTCTACCAGTTACAATCCTGGTAGTGGCCACAGATTTTTAATATTTAACTACATGGAAACAGTTTTAATGAATTGGCTGTTTAAGAGGCCTGGTGATTTAACAGTTACAGTTATAACCCATGCAGTGTAATGCACAGGGCTCTAAAGCCAGCAAATTACAGTTGCTGCTGACAAGTTGATACAAATAGAAGGGAGATGGGACCACTGCCTTATCCAGCTCTGTAAAGAGAGCAGGCCAGACAAGAACCGGCAACCTCATGAGGCAACTCTCTAAATAAGGTGCATAATATTCAACACGTGGTGAGGCTGAAATTAAATGTGAAGTCTTACCAAACTTTCACTTATGTGTACATTCAATTTTGTATACTATTAACCACGGAATTTATACATTTATAAATACAAAATGATCAGTGAAACTGAAGGCAGCAATAAACCGTATGAGGCACAGAAAAATACCACCGCTACCAAATACTTACTGGAAGAATCAGAATTGGTTTGTCATAGAGGACAAATGTTCTGTCTCTTGTGTGACTCTGCAAATCTCATAATTCACTTTCTCTTTAGCTTAAATTTTCAGGAGCTTGAGGTTATTACAGCTGCATTGTAACAAAGCAGATTATAAACCATGCGCTGAATTTAAACTGAATTTGTAAAAGCATATGGTTAATAAGGGGTTCAGGCGTACTGGGTGTGAAAGAGAAGTAAATTTCAGCCAGCATGTGTTTATCAAGCGTTTTCATTGCCAGCTATTTGAAATTCACTTTTTGCCATTTGGAAATGTTAACATCGTAATCCTGATGTTTTTCCAGACACAAAGAGCAAACAGATACTTTCTATGTGAATTAGGCTTATTTGATTAAGAGAACAACAAACCAAACAAAAGAAGTCCCCTTGAAAGCCTGCCCTGGCGTGGTTTTCTTCGCATGGGCTGCGCTGCCCCCTGCTCTGCCGCACAAACGGAGGCTTTTGCGAAGCGGAAAGCAGCGGGGCGCAGGAAGATGCATTTCCGCGCAGCGTTTCCACCCGCCCCAGCCTGACCCTAAGAACAGCCGTAGACCCAGGCAGCGCCGGTGAACGGGGCTCGTTCGGGTCCGCGCTCCGCTGGGCCGGGGGACAGCGCCCATCGTGCAGGGCCGTGCCAAGGACGCGGCAGCCACGGACGGGGAGGGGCACTGGGAAACAGGGCCCCAAAACCGCAACCAAATGCCAAGTATTAGTGCAACGGAGCCGAGTTCTGCGTATTTGCATAACAAAACATCGTCAGCTTTCGTATTTCAGCTGAAAAAAAGGTGATGCATCCCATTTCCCTGACCGCACACCAAATTCCTACTTCGTTTTCCTGAATGTTGTTTACATTGAAACTTTCTCTGGGAAGAACATCGTATAATTGTAATTATTATACGTAATTACTGACAGAAAATGTAGGGGTTTGTGCTTTGTAAACCGTTGCTGTTTAAACGTAAAGCTGCAGCATCCGGCGCTTTGCTGACTCCTGGAACGAGTGGCCGCGGGGCTTCCAGGGACATGAGACAGAAGGCAGAGCCGAGCCCGCTGCGGGGGGAATGGGGACGGGAGTAAACGTGTCATTCCTATGGTTGGGAAGGCGGATTTAGATGAGCTGCTCCTCAGACCGAGCCAGCTAAGCTGATATGCTACATCTCTGTGAAATTAAAACCCGCTTACCTTTCGACGGGACAAGAAGTAATGGCTTTAAACTGAAAGAAGTTAGATTTAGATTGCATATTAGGAATTAATTCTTCACTGTGAGGGCACTGAGGCATTGGAACAGGTTTCCCAAAGAAGTGGTGGGTGCTCCATTCCTGGAAGTGTTCAAGGTCGGGTTGTATGGGGCTTGGAACAACCTGGTCTATTGGAAGGTGTCCCTGCCTATGGCATTGGTTTTGGAACTAGATGATCTTTAAGGTCCCTTCCAACCCAAACTATTCTATTATTCTCTTTCAGTAAGAAGGGTGAAATCGTTCACTGTCTGACCAGCAATTCGGCCAGAAGCAAAAATGCAAGTTGAATGGGAGCATCTGATCTCAGTGTGTCCTTTAGTGAGACTTGGGAGTAATCCTTCTCCTAATTTGTTTATCAAATTTCTATCCACTTATAAGTTTAAGGGAAAAAAAAATAAGAAAAAAACCCCAACAAACAAACCTCAAAGTAGAACTGGCACTGAAAGCAAAGAGGTCTGTGGAAAAAGCTCAGATTTACGTCTGTTTGGGTTTATTTTTAGATCTGTAAAGTATTTATTGTCTTTCTGCCTTATGTCAATGTCAGCAAACCTCCATGAGATGTCCCAGCTCTAGTTCCTGTTAGTTATTAGCATTTAGATAGGAGCATTAGGAAGAATTTGGGTTAGGATGCTGTGTTGTGTCATACTGTCATTTGTGAAGTCTGAGGGGATCAGAAATCCAGGAAATACATCTTCTATTAGCCTTACAAAACTAATATCCTGTGCCAGGCAGGTTAATACTAATACTTGTGCCGTGAAAAAACTAAGACTCTTGAGAGCACAGATTCAGCTTCTAAGGTGTCTGCAGGTTCTTATTAGGTCATGTTATGTCAACTTGAAGAACTTCCCACATCTGCGCTGAAGTAATAACAAATCTGGAGAGCATCCTGGAGATGAAGAAGTTCCCCTCCCAGTCATGGCAGGCTCCAGTCACTGCTTTCTAGGAACTCAGCAAGCTTTTAATACTGGTGAGTTTGGATCCGCTGTGCCCACAGGAAAACCATTCCTTGTAGAATGTCAGTCCTCTGGTTAAAAACCTTCTGTTGACATCCAATTTTCAGTTTATTTACAGAAAGCTCACACTGCTTTATTCTTGTGCCAGCATCTTCTGTTTTCACACAGAGATCTTTCCCCTTCCTGGCATTTATCCCTGTGATGTATTTATAGACAGTAATGGGCTTCCATCCATTCTCTGCTTTCATTTGGTAGCAGGAGCAAGTCAAGCTTCACCAGTTCCCTTCATTTGAGCAAAATTTTAGGCAGTATTGGAGTCAAAGCTGTTCAACACTGTGCGTTCTTCCCCCTGGCATTACCCATGTGCTTTTAACAAAGTAGATGATGTCTCTTGTTACTTTCACAGATATCACTGTGTGGCTTGTCATCTTACATTTAGATTGTATGCCCGTATTCTTCTGAGCCACTTCTACTCTGATGAGCTCCTATTTTATATTTTTTTTTTCTCCTTATTAGGCCATTTTGACATGTTTTATGATACTGAATTTCATTCTGTTTCTATTACTCTAATTCTTACTGTCTAACCTTCCAGTCTTCTGTTGCTGATACAGCTTAAATTTATATCACTGGCAAATTTCATTAGTATGCTTCTTGTGGTAAGGTAGTTGAAAATGTTAAATACAGTTTTGGCATAGCTCATTGTCACCCTTATTTATCTATTTCCCTTGCTCTCTTACAGTTAGATTTTGAGTCCTTACCTTCTTCATCTCAGCTAATGAACTCCCATTTACTGAACTCCAGGTAGTCTAGATCCTTCTTTGAGTCAGAAAATCAGTTATCAAAGAAACCTAGATGAAACATAAGTAATCTGACATGGCCTGTCATTTCTTTCCAATCCACTGAGAATTTGGGGCTGGGAATAACTCATTTCTGCTTGTTTAATTTTCTCAATGCAATATGTTTATTTCAGTTGTATTTCCATGCAACTCCTGGTTATTTCTATACCCTAGTTCCTTAGCCAATCTGTTTTAACTCCCATATTCTTTTCCATGTGGGCCATGGTCTATTTTCTTTTCTTTTTATACTGTGTGATATCTGGGGTTTGCTTGGTTTTTTTTGAATTAGCTAAATACCAGACTGTTGCTGTGACAAGTAGTTAGTGTGGTATAGTCAATGCACTGATTTATATAGCTCAGGATGATGCCTCTTCCTAGGTCTCATGGTGTGTGGCTGTGGATAACGGCCAGGGCAGCATAAACTCCATGTCCCAGCCATATGTGAGAAGATACTGATGATAACAGGTCACTGCAGTAGCAGTTGTGCGCCATCAGAGAGTACAGATATTTTAATTTTCAGATGAAGATCAAAGTCAAAGGTTCAGGTACAGTCAAATACCCTGTTAGAAAGGTGAAGACAAGATAAACCATTTGCTGTGATTTATGGAGCACAAGATGACAGGCATGGTAGCATCCAGCCACCTCTCCACCTTCAGGCTTGATCACTATAGGTTCTTTTACTTATTACACCTTTGGGTTCATAGTAGGAAGCTTCTGTTGTTGTCATACTCCTCAGCATAAACAGAGCACTATCTCAGTGGGCAGTCAGGGCAAGATTTTGAAGAAGAAGAAAACAAGAAAAAAAATCTGGATTTTATTCCTCTTCCCCCTCAAAAAAGAAAATAACAGATGTAATAATAAAAAAGGCAAAGGGGATTGTGGAAATAGCCATAAATTTATCTACTGACAGTGTGACTTCAGGGAGTTACAAAGGAGCCAGGCAAACTAGTCAGTACCTGTTCACTTCTTGAAGTGTCTGCTAGAAGAGAACAATATCTCTGGTAGACCTGGTTGATGAGCTCTGCAGTGAGCCCTTAGTGCAGCAGAGAATACCCAGTCCTGGTTTTCCTGGCGCTGTTCGGTTGTTTACTGTGCCTTCCAGAATCGTTCTTGAATGTGCCCAGCAGCTTTTTTAAGTCCCTTTTTCTTACCTTTAATTTTCACCTTTTAGAAGGAAGAAAGAGGGAAGGTCATGCAGTTGTGATGTGCCTCGAGACCCTCCATGAAAAGCAGTGAAAATGAAAAAAAAGAGATTGATATGGGTTGCATCACAGCCTTCAATTTGTTATGTCTACAGCAAGTTTTGCAGCATTCCCAGTGTGAGCAAAGAGCTCAGTAAATTCCTCAGAAAGAGAAATTTACATGGAATAACTTTATCACTAGTGATTTCGGAGAAGCCTGTTTTATCTGGAATGAATTTGACCCAATGACTTTGAATTTCTTAAATATTAAATGTAACTATCTATTAGATCTTGTATAAAATGTTTATTTTAGACTCTCTTTGTGTCATTACTAGTGGCTCAAAAGAGAATAGTTCAGTAGTTGCTACTGAACAACCATTTATATTCTTACCTTAACAGTCATTCCAGTTTTGGTTTAAAATTCCTGTTTTCATGGATTTGTGATATGGCTGTGAAATGTTTCAGGCTGAAAGTTTGGCAAAAAGGTCAGCTAGGGATTACAGTTATTCAATTAATCTGTTATTTCAGAACAGCCATATAAAATAATGATAATAATAATATTTATATAAATAATGTACTATTTTAAATAAGCTTTTTTCTTTGTTCCTAATATGAATTAATGCCACTTGGTGTATAAAATTTCAGATGCAGATTTTACTGCATCTAAGAGTAAACAGATTTTACTAACAGATTTTACTCCACCAATATAATAATGCATGGTGCATTATTGTATTTTCAGGACATATTACATGCCATTTCTGTCCCAAAGTATGGGACCAAAACAGTCTGGGGCCACTTCTGTGTGATGTTAAGGTAACTTTGCTTGGGTTTTGTGATGAAAAGCTGTTGTGAAGCTGACAGTCATGGGAAGGTGATTCTAGCTGCTTGAGAGTCTTAAGATGGCAGGGACTTCAAGAAGCTTGCACACTAACTTGATAACTTTAAGACTGTGGCCAGGATCAGGGTTTGTGTTGCTAACTTCACATTTCTGTAGATATTTGCAGCCACAAGCCAGTGTCAGCCCCTCATTATAGCTGCTCCACTGCTGAGAAGTGGCTTAAAGCTTGGCAGTGTGTGAAAGCAGATTGGAATTGTTCTTATTTTACCTTCTTTTTTTTCCCCCCCCCCCCATCTTCTCTAGGTTTCACTTCCTGCTTTTTAACAGGAACAGAAGACTGGAAACAATATCTGGAGTGCAGAAAAGAGTTTGCAACCAAAGCATTTGGATCATAGCCTTGTAAGTTTAAAAACAACAAAAAAAAAAAAAACCACAAGATACCAAAACCTTATTCCTGTTGAAGGATTTCTTTCTTAGCACATATTTTATTCTAAACATTATGTCAACAACGTATGCTTGTCATGGAAGGCTGTAGGCTGGACTCCTGGCTTTGGGACTGACAAGATCCATCCGAACAGTGTGTGCCTGGGCTCTTGAGGTCTATGTGATGTGCAGTACTTGAGCTGCTTATGAACCAAGCACAGCGCAGGAGCAGCAGCCTGTCACCTTCTCTTTTTTGTCCTTGGGCTATTGCAGTATTAGAGCAAAGGAGATGTTGTTTTTGCCTGTATCTGTAGAGATAATTACAAATCTAAACTATATATGTTAATGCTTCACATATTTAAGTGGTTGTTTATGAATATGGATTAGCCCAGCCAGTGCATATTAACAATGACAAATATCTTGTGGTGTTCAGCATCATTTATCAACAGGTATTCCAAAATTCATTGCAGTTTTAACCTTATGATTTGTACAAACTCTGATATGTGCAGAAGTCACTCTGTAACAAATTGCAGGCAAAACAAAACAGCAAATTAAGTGTATAAATTAATGTATTCAAGTACAGTTGCAAGGTGATCTTGAAAGCAATACAGTTCAGAGAGAAGAGTTGCCCATGTTAGAATTCGGCATCACTGGACTATCATCTTTTCATAGCAAGCTATCAGTAGTAATAATGCTCTGAGGTTTTAATGGCTGCAAACAGTCCAACAATGTTAGTTTCCAATCCCGTGGGAGCACTGCATTCCATCTATGGTAATATGATACACTGGTATGAACTTGGCCTTGCTACTCTGCTAGAGTTTGGTCAGCTTTGTATGACTGGTGTTCTTTTCAGGGCATACTCTGCCTGCTGAGCTGTGTAACTAGATTTAACCTATTGAATGCAATTGGTCTGCAAGAGGTGTGCAACAGAGGATAGTGCATCCCTCTAACAAGAGTCACCCGTTGCTTTACCAATATAGCTTTCATCTGTACTTCTGTTAGAGGCCTGCCACTCATGTACAGACCCACTTATGAATCCTGACATGATCGTAGCTGGAGATAGTATGGCTGCAGGCATTATGCGTTTTCATGTGCTCTGAGTACTGTTTCAGGATGAGAAAGAGTGATTCCAATTTTTGACATATTGAGGGAAAAAATGAGGAAATCACATGGACTGTAATTTAAAAATACAAAATAATAAAAAAAAATAGTTGTGAATAAAATATTTTCGGACAGACACCAAACTCTTTTATTAAATGTAGTAATTGTGCTTCTAGGAGAAGTATCACAGTTATTCTGCATTTTTGCCAAGCTTCTTGATCTGAGAACTATCAAAAGTGTTTTGTCAGATTGATTTGTACATTCTAGACCAGGAGATACGTAAAAGTCAGGAGGTAGACTGTGTATGTTATAATAATGATGAACTCTGTCCTTAATATTTTTAATTGATATCTGTCAAGTACATGTGCAGGAGATATAGAGCACAGCAACTACAGAGCAAATAAATAGAGCTTAAGAATGCATTACAGTGTTTGACTCATGGTTGATTTGTATGGTTATAGGGTTAGGTAAGAGAAGACCACGATGTGCTGATGTTGATCTCAGAAACAGAAGGAAACATGGGGCAAAGATATGTAAAGGGCCTGGACACAAGTCAGGTTGGGTTTGTGTGTCTGTCATTGTATTTGCATAAACCTAATAAGCCATTCTAAGACATCCTGGACAAAAGTAAATAAATCCATTTAGCACTGACCTGCATAGACATACTGGCTCTGGTCTTAAGACTTAGTTCTGAATTTTCTAAAGTACATCTATTTCCTTAGTATAGCCATATCTTAAAATGATTTCTTGGCAAGGTCTTCTATCAGCTGTGAGCAGCAAGGGATTGAGGGGGAAGGAGACTTAGTCATATTGTGTCACATGGAGGAGGTAGCAGTTACTGTGGTATTATATGAAACATGGAAGTTTAGTAGGGTGAGGGTTACAACTAGGGAATACAAAGTAGGTAATTTTGCTTTACATGCAGAAGAAGAAAAAATTCTTAAGCATGTCGATATTTTAAGATTCAGATAGCGAGTGTGGTTACTGCACATTAAGTATAATGTAATCTGTAGAGTTGGGACTAGGAGATTCTATAAAGGGGTATATTATAAGTTTCTGTCGAAGAACAAATGAGATTATAAATTAGTGGCAAGTGGCAGAATTTAGCTAATTAAAATTTATGATGGTATAGGAGATGCTTTGTGCTGCTAAGAAATATCAGAATAACTTGTGTTAAATACAAACTGTATTTAATAACAATCCAGGATTTTGACCCAGTAGTTTCTCCTTGGTGCAGTGTTATAAGACTGTGCTATTACAAGTTTCTGTATATTTCTATAATGCCAGCTGATGTTGTTCTACTCTCTCATGTTCTGCTCAGTAATACCATCACAGGGAGAGGTGGGCTTGCAAGCATTTGCTTTCTTGTTCTGAGCACAACCTGTGATAGGAACAGTCTGTGCTTCTATTTCTGGTAAATGTTTGTGTGGAGCTGCGTAATGGGGGAGATTGATTTTCTAAGAGATATTGAGAGCCTTTTGCCCTCTCCTTTTCTTGTTAGAAAATACTGAAGGTGAAGCTCTTTCCTCTGGAGCAATGCTTTAAAAGATCCTATTATATAGGAAATGGAAGTTTGTGCCAAATTCTGAATGTTTCCGAATGCCTGGATACTTATGCCTCAGTTTATTCCCTGGTGCCAGCTCTGTGATTCAGTGCTGTTCTGAGCAGTTCTTGTTCATTTTTTCCATTCCTTCCATTGAAGTTATTTATGTTTGGGCTCCTTGGTTTTACAGGGAGATGCAGCCTTCTTTTCTGCATTGTGTTAACAAGTATGCAAGGAATATAGCAGTACAGCTATTGTCTCTACTTTGCCATTGCTCTGAGGATGACATAAAGAAACAGTGATTAAAACCTAAATACTGGAAAAACACTTGTAGTGTTTTAGAGAAAAATAAAGCCTTTTACCTGACAGGAGAAATTTAGAAACTGTCTTCCAGGTATGGACATTAGAGAGCTGGTGATAATTTTTTAAGTTGAACCAAGTCAGTATATCTGGAAAAGTAATCAGCTGCAGTAGTATACGTGTCCCTTCCAGAAAAACAAATGGATACTGGCTGCCGCCAAGGACTGTAACATAACTTTGTGGAAAATAATTTTCTAAAGGTTTGGGGTTTTTCTTCCTTTGTTACATCCTTGCAGCTCTCTATTGAAATTCTAAACAGCGCATTTGCCCTTGCAAGTGATTTTTTTTTTCCTTGTGTGTGTCCAATGCAAAAGAAAATTGTATCAGCAATAGTTGAAATATTTGATTTATAAATGAAAGGTTAATTGTTACTTGCAACTCAGTGGGAGTAGGTTGCCACTATGATCTTGTGCTCTGTGTCTTAACAAAGTCACATACTCATTGTCGTGTTTGCAGGTCCAAGTCATTGTTGGCCATTGCTGCTTCTTCCACTTGAGTTTGTTCCAGATCTGTCTGTCTGAGGTATATTGGTGTGAATACTGGCTGGTCCTGTGTGAGCACTGTTCCTACACGGTCAGAACATGATTCCACTAACAGGCCCCTAGTTGGTTAGTTACTGAATTGAGTCAAGTGTTTTGGTAGAAACACCAGCTTTGGTTTAATTTTGTCAAGTTTTGGTGCATCTCTTCCAGATCCACTTTCAATGGTTGCAATAATTGAGCCAACCATGGTAAAAGAATTTCTCCAAGTTTAACTGTCCTGTGAATGAATCTTGGAATTTTTGATAAGGCAAATGATTTCTCTGAGACTGCTCTCATTATCATAAAAAAAAAGTGTTGTCCATCTGTTGAAGGTCACAAAAGCCTCAGGCAATGCAGGTTGCAGCCTTAAACTCTTTGTGAAAACTTCCCAGTGTGAAGCTTACTAAATTTGTGTGCTGAACTTGCAGAGGCACAAATTTTGATCCAGAAGCCACAATGCTTGAGATCTGCCTCTTTTCAAACAAGGTTGAAGCATAAGCAGAGAAAACAGGACAATCTTTAAAAGCTTGTTTGTATTATTCTGGAAAGGTTTTGCTACTAAAACAATGCTGAGTGGAAATTGACTGAAGAATGAGTGTGGAAAAGATAGTGGATTTTTCAGTTGTTTTAAATATCAATAATTTTTTTATCTTTGGAAGGAAAGACCTTATTTTACCATTGCTGATGTACACTGATACCTGAAAGGGAAGTAGAAAGATAAGAAAACTGAGACGAGTGAATTTGTGTCTGTCCAGATAAAAACCCATCATGAATCTCAAAACATATGTAGTATTTATCATATTTCAGTCACATTTCATGATAAAAGAATTTAGTGTTACCATTACTGTCTTCCTAGAAATAAAGCACTGCTGTCGTTTGCTTTGGTGGTGGAAGCTAATTCTCCTGCAGTCAGTGAATAGAAAGAAACGGAAATCGTGAAATGTGGTTTTCAAGTGAACTGGATGCTTTCCAGGTTTCTTTAATATAGCTGAAGTGAAGACTCTGTAGGACACCAGTGAGTCTTTTGGCAAGAGAATTCTAATGGAGCCTGAGATTGTGAGCTTTCTATTCAGGCAGAACAGAGAACTTTTCAAAGGTTGTCAAGAATGAAACTTAATTGGGTGCTGCAAGAGACCAGGAAATAATCGTTCAAACTGCCTGACATCTAACTCCTAGAAATATAAAGGCATTAAAGGCTGGATGTCATGCATATAATCATAGAGCACTGAGGAAACTTGTATGAAGTCTAGACCAAGAAGAAAATCTAGATACCACTACATTTCCTGCCTACATGGTTCTGCAGATATTGGATGTGAATGACACTGTGGTAAGAGCTAGAAAAGTCAAACCAGAAAAAATCAAATCCCCAAATGTTGTAAGACAGCCAGAGACCATTCTGGACATATGAGAACATACTATGAGTTTTCAAAGAGCTAACATTTACACCATAGCAGTTAGTGTCAGATAAACAAGCATGTAATGCTGTTATTACAAGATGATTTAATGTATGAAATACAGAACACTGCTCCAACTTCTGCAGATGCAGGTAAGTTTCTCTTGCCATTATAAACATAGGCAAGATTTTCTTTTGAAAAACCCCACCAAAACCCTACCAAAACTGAATGAAAAAGCAAGAATACAGACCAGTTTCCCAACATCAAATGGAACTTTCTCATCTGTGAAAAATGCAACCACCAAATTATTCTTGCTCGCTTACTGATCCAGCTGGTTTCCTCCCACACGTCATCAAATCCTTTTATAGATTTCATTAGCCCAGCGTCTCCTTCTTTAACAATGTCAGTCTCGTTTTCTGTGCTAAGAAAATACAAATGAATATTAATACATTCTTTTGTTTGACTCTTCTAACTTAGAGCTACAGCTGATGCAAATTTTGTTCACTGTGCTTGTATTCTATTGGAAGCTGAAGGACAACAGTTTTTCCGTAGACTTTAATAGCAGTAATTTAAGAGCAAAGATAAGGTAAGGTAGGTTCTGCATGTACATGTGGAACACCTCTATGTCTGCAAACGGAAGATAATCCTAAATAAAAACTCTTTCAAAAATATATACAAAATTGTGATTCTTTTATACACTAGAAGTTAAATCTTCAGGGAAGCCTGTTTATAGATAACTAGATGGCATCCTAGTTCTTTTCCCATACAAGAATTGAGAAGAAAATCTTCAGCCAACACGAGGTAATACTATCCCTTAAAGCTCTCTTTTGTCATAGCAGTATGCAAAATATTTCAATGCGTCACACGCACACTTTTGCCTTGGTTAAGGCAGAAAAAAGTCAATCCCACCAAGAAAAATATCTTACTCATTTTCCATACAGTTGGATTCTGTGTTCTTCAGTAACTTGATTCATTTTCTTTACAAATGAGAAGACCCCCATTCATCTGTGTAGCTTTTTTGGTATCATATGTGCTGTTGATATGACTGTTACAGCTGAACTTAGGACAGTATGATTTCAAGTACGAAGGCAGCTTATATGATGTGTCCTTTTGTAACAACAGAAGTGGAATAAAGTTGCTGTGCTCTGATGTACTATTTTACCCAGCCTTCCCAATGGATCTAAAGAACCTGAGTTAGTAGGCCAGTTAAAGTGCCTGGGAGAAGTGAGGGGCACAGGAGAAAGGAGCATGGTGTAATATAGTCATGGAGAAAAGGATTTGTTAAACTTAGTGATTCATTCTTTTTCATATTTTGATCAAAGGAGGGAAACATTGCTAAACTGAATTGCACTTCATCTCTCCCCTTGGCCCCATGCTAGAAGACGTGCTTGCCTGTTTTACTTCTGCTAGATCTTTTCTGTCTAGAGTAACCAGATACTTCATTCCCCTGCTTCAAACTTCATATGGCTGTTCACAGTATGATTTATTCTTAAAGCACCAGTTCATTCTTTAATGCAGGTGTACCCCAAAGTAATGCATCTGTAGAAAATTAACTTTCTGGTGGGAAAGTTCTGCCCACAGATATAGAAAACGTATATGAGGATTAGTTCTCAATTATTAACAATGATGTAAATTTGGAAAGGTTATACTGAAGCTTTCTCCATTTAGGGTGGTTTTAAGTATCAAGTGGCATCTGTCATAAATTTATGCCACAAATTCACCTTATTTGGTTTAAATGAATTTCACTTTGCTTAGGCTTAAATTAATTAGGGACAGCATTAAGCTATGGATACACATAAACTTAGTAAACAGCTCTAGCATTTCAAGGTATTATTTCTTCTTATGTAGTGCTGAATGCTCAGTCCAGAGCTCTACCAGCAGGTAAGAATATGTGAGCACTTACTAATCTACTTCATCATGAAGCACAGAGGCTTAGCTCAGAATCTGCACAGATCTACTACAGGGTTTTCTTTTGTCTCATGTTACATGTTTACTGAAGTTAGACTGAATGACAAGTTATTCTGTCTTCACTAAGAATATGAAGATAGCTGAAAGAAGAATTTGATTCAGTTCTTTTTATTTGCTCTTGAATCCAGCCTGAAGTTCACACTCCTGGCTTAAAATAAGAGCTTTTTTCTTTTTTTAAAGCACATATATTGGCTCCACAGAGTGCATATTGAGTGGCATATTTGGCAGGTTTGAGATCAGTCTTGTTCAGGAAAGCTGTATTATTTTGCACTATTAGATTATTTTAAAAGCATCCTGCCAAGAGAGTATGTAGCAAGAAGATCATTCAGTTATCCTGATGAAAAACATTTGCAGATGACATTTGAAACCTGTATGCAAAAGCCATTTCCTTTGTTTCCATTTCTGTAGTTGGCGTTTTCCTTCTCCATATATGTGCACTTCCACAGAAAACTGAAGAACTACAACCAGACCATGTTTTCCTAATTCTGTTGAAGTCAGAGCAGAGCCCTGGCTTCAGCTCAGCACCTTGCTGTGGTGTGCTAAGATCACATCAGCAACCCGGGGACAATCTGATGGTGCCCCAGCAAGCTTAGTTACCATTGGTCCTGGACCCGAATTGTTGAGGTGATTGCTGCCTAATTTCTCCTGCCTGGCTCAGTCTCCAGGTGAAGTATGTGGGTGCATTCATGTGATGGCTGGGACCATTAGCTTTTAGATGTCATGCCCTGTCACTTCTAGTAAAGTCAGAGCTGATTTCAAGAATATCTATGTGTAAATGATAGTAGCAGACCATCTGCTATAGCTGCCTCGCCAAGAAAACGGCAATCAAACAAGCTATAAAGATTTTTCTTTTGAAAGATTGAAAGAATTCTTTCCACCAGGTAAGAAACTGATACAGTGCTTCACCCTTTATAACAATATACCTTAGCAACGGGATCACAGTGAAAATGAGGGACTAGACCTTGCTACAGAACGTGCTTTATTTTAAAAAAAAAATTTGCCTGGAATCCAGGATACAGGAAACTGCTCTCAAATATATAAACCCTTTCTCTCTGTTTAGAGGGAGGTAAGCCTAGCCTTAGATATGGATCGCATATAATTTCTTTTACATTGATTTAGGGTTACTAGTGATTCCAGCATGCTTTCGTATTCTTCAAGGCCTTTTGTTTCTGCCAGCTCATTTGAAACTGGGAAGTTCCACCATGAGAGGATTGACAAAGATGTATCACTGTATTCCAGGGATGAACGACCTTTTCTTTTGCATCATTTAAGATGCAGTAAGTCATTCATTTTGCTCAGAGAATTGATACTTGTTTCCTTTAGATTTGGTTGAAGACCCAGATACATGCAGGAATTTTAAGAACCATAATGTAAATACTAATTAGGAATCTTGGTTATTCAGATATCAGGGTCTTGCCAGAGTTATGATTTGCAGCAGACAGGAATACTGGTGTTAAAATTCTCCTTTTAAAGATTTGAAAATGATCGAGGCTTCTCCAGCACACTGAACTTCTGGAAGTGTTTTTTAAGCACTTTTAAATTTGTGAATCAAAATTTAACAACAGTAGATTTCATTGAGATCCATAAATTACTGATCCTTGGAGCGTTCCTCCTGTTCAAATGATCTGAATGAATAATTAACTTTGTCACCAGGTTTTGAAAACTTGCTGTACATAATTTGTTGTAATACTATTTTTTTACTGCTTTGTACGCTTTCTCCTAGGGATTGTTCATTATACCATCAGATTTAAAAAAAAAACAAAACAAAACACCGGAAGAGAAGTTTAGCATAAAATAGTCCTCTTCCTCCCTGGAATGTCTCTGGGTGCACTGCTGTGTTGCATTTTAACTCTAAAGTGAATTTGTTAAAAAGGAAAGAAAATACTGGGTAGACACATTTCATTAAATGTCCAATTATATTCATAGCTGGAGCTACAGTGATTCCTCCCTGACCTTTAATAGAGAAGTTGCTCTCCCAATAATTATAATTGCTTGTTAAACTAACCTAATAGTGCAGTACTAGAATATAAAGAGCTGTTTAAACTTGAGATTCAGGTAGCTCTTTCTAATTCTAGGCACCTCTTTTGTTAAGGCTAATTGAATCATTGAGGTTATTCTGCTGTCCTCTAACAGGAAGCATTCTTGCTTTACCATTCACACAAAACCTTGCTAAATGATAATGCAGCAACTTCTTGAGTGAACTGTCGTTTTACAAATTCGTAACAAATGCCACTAAATCTAGGGGCTGAAATCATATGATAAATAACAGAAATCCCTTAAAATACAACACTTAGAATCGTTTAGGAATGCTTCTATTATCTCTGTGAACATTTTTCAGACTATACTGAGTCATCTTGTTACCTCAATGTGAATATCCCATCTTCTCTGAGAGTACATTCGGGTCATAAGGAAAAAAGGAAGAAGCTCAATGGCAAGATTGCTACAATAGATTAAAAAAAAAGGAAAATATAATGCTGGGGAGAAATGCAAAGTGGTATTAAGCTTGGAAATTTCAGAACAAAGTACTTCCTCTTAGTTAAAACAACAATAACACAGGCTTTGCAGAGCTGTACTAAATTGTGAACTTTGTTTGTGGATTAAACTGGGGAAAAAAATCCAGATTAAATTTAAAAAATGAAACCAAACAGAGGAAAACCAAAACAAACAAAACCTAAACAAAACCCCCCAACAAAGCAAACAAAAAATCCCCAACAAAACCCCCCAAACTTTCAGTTGAATAAAGTTATTTGGAAAAGTGTTTATTTTGGGTTTACATATCAAGTTGTTTCCTTTGGAAATGAAAACTCTCCCCATTTTATTTCCTAAATGTTTAGTCCTCCTTCTTCCCTTCCCCCCCCCCCTTTTCTTTTTCCAAACCATCTCAAGAAATTCAAATTTCCAGTCACTTTGGCTGACCTGAATTTGTATTTTTCAGCAAATTCATAATTTTCTTAAAGAACTTCCTCAACTCAAAACCCAGTGAAACACTGATTCTCATGTTGTAACCTGAATGAAAACCTACAGCCATACTTGTAAGTTGAGTAAATAAGTTCAAAAAGGGCTAGTTAAAAACAAAACCTAAGAGTATGTGCTGAGTTAGATGAGGGGTAAACATGGGTAAGCTATTCAACAATTCAGAGGTATTCAGCTGGAAAGCTCTAGAAAGCCCTTGCTTCTATGTATGACTCCCTTTGTACCTGCAAATTAAGAGGAAAACAAGAATATGTTCAGAAGCTGGTGTTCACACAGGGAATGGTGAAATGAGCATCCTGTTTGAGGGAATTTGTGGTTTGCAGGTGGCAAAGAGGAACTGGAGATCTGCCAGTGTGAATACCAGCGTGGCATTCAAGTTAACTCCTCCATCAACCTCCCAGCCAACTCAAAGTAACACATGCTGCATGCTAATAAACATCATATGGCTTTTCAGTCTGTGGTGGGAAGGGCCAAAGCTGCAATTTTTCAGATAGATACTGCTGTGGTATCAGAAGAATGATGTAATTAACAAGATTGATTTTAAAGGCAGAGTGTGGACAAAGGAAAAGATTTTGGAACTGGGGCAATGTCAGAAGTTAAAGCTTGGGTTGGAGGCAGGTAGGGGACTGGGGAGTGGAAGCTCAACAGAACGATCCTGGAATGTCTAGGTGCATCTTCTGCGGTTTCTTCAGACACTTGACAACAATGTAGTAGTGAAATGCAGGAAGAAGTTAAAATACCTCGTCAGTAAGACACTGCATGAAGTTTTCTTGGTTGGGGTCATTTTATGTCATTTCTTATTTTGATACACGGCAATCACAAGGCCACATGAAATTCCTAAGATAAGATTGTAAACTATGTAATTTTACTGTGCTGTCTTGTCTGTCAGCTTCACTTGATGATGTCAATAGAGGAGCCATCAAAGGAGATGCATGTCCAGAGGAGTTTGGTTCTGGTTGTCAGTAAATCTTTTCCTCTTTCGTATTTTAATGGTCTGATCAGAATGTGTTTTCTACTATAAATATTAGCCAGATTCTTGGAAAGGTCTTAAATGTTTGCCAGGAGGGTTAACAGTGGGACCCCATTACAGTAAAAATGGTACAAAACAAGTATTCAAGATGTAATCATCATGAGTCTTCATTACCGATCTCTGCCATTATCAGGTTTTTTAGCCTCTGTAACTGCAATTATATATAATCCAGGTGAATCAAATAATGTGTAGGAAATTAAAGTAGAATCTTATTGTCAGAGGGAGTATGTCAATGTGGATTGTACATGGCTGATACAAAAATCAAGGGGACAATAATAGGAATATAGAAGCCCTTCTGCAGAACCTTTTCTGATAATTATTAATTAGAGAAGGAAACCTTGGGCTGGATTCATAGGCAGCCTAAATTGAATTGTCTGGTTCTATTGTGAACAGAAGGCATTTATACCAGCTGAGATCTCATTCCGCATTTAATTTTATAGCATGTCAGAAAGCCTTCATTATTTTTTTCTGAAAGAAAATCCTTCTGATTATATCTGCAGAAAATCCACCTTGTCTGAGGTTATCAGTTGCTTTTACCACTTTTTAGAAAGAAAAGGTCTTACAGTTGAGTGTATCTTTAGAGTACACATCTAGGATGCAGTGTGGTTATCAAGCATCCAGCTATGGTCAGTAGCTGTAGAAATATTTGTGGGAAACTTTAGAGGAATTCAAAGAAAAGGAATATATATACTTTAGTTATGTGGGGGAATTATGAAACTTCCAGATCTGAAATCATAACATGTACAGTACATGAAGAGCACTCAAAATTGAGCAGATAGGATGAGAGGATAATGAAAGTACAGGGTGATGTGATCATAAAGCAAGCTGTGCTCAATACATTGCTAGATCACAGCTGCATCAGTCTAGGTTTGAATATCTTTGGGCAAGTTGCTCAAGAATGACCCACCAGATATAATTAAATAATACATTATTTCATCTAATAGCATTACTTATACTAAACTTTCTAGGCCTTTGTCTTCAATAATTATCCTGGAGGAAGGAGGTTATACAGAAGCTAAAGCTTTATACTGTTCCAGTTTGGAAGGGTTTAGTATTAAAATCATACAAACTTTGTTTTCCCCAGACTCTTCTGAAGGGAGTAAAAGGAATCTAGCAGCCCCTGTAGAGCTGGACTGTTCCGGCACACATGCCTTATGTTTTTCTAGAAACTTTAATATACTAAAGCATGTCAGTCCAGGTAGAAAACTCTCCTTTCTGATATAAGCCTATTTAGGTCAGTGTATCAAAGAAATTAAATTATTTTAGGTTGCAATTACTTTGGTGATGAGCTGTTGTCCTGGGTTCAGCAGTAGCAGTCATTTTTCTCCTTCTTAGTAGCTGGTGCAGTGCTGTGTTTTTGATTTTG
>WYDI02041144.1:0-32742 GCA_009867235.2 Psittacus erithacus
AGCATATCAACCGAACCACACAGCTTGGTGTCATTGGCAAACTTGCTGAGGGTGCACTCAATCCCACTGTCCATGTCACAGACAAAGATGTTGAACAAGCCCGGTCCCAACACTGATCCTTGAGGGACACCACTCGTTACTGGTCTCCAGCTGGACCTTGAGCCATTGGACACAACTCTTTGCGAGTGGTCCCCCTATCAAATTGATGTCTGTCCAATTTAGAGACAAGGGTGTCATGTGGGACAATGTCAAACACTTTGCACAAGTCCAGGTGGATGACATCAACTGCTCTACCCCTGTCCATCAGTTCTGTAGCCCCATCATAGAAGGCCACCAAATTGGTCAGGTAGGATTTCCCCTTAGTGAAGCCGTGCTGGCTGTCCACCTGTTTCTGAGAAGAATAATTTATTTGAGAACATGATTTCAGCATCGTGAACTATAATTACTATATAATGACCAAATCCTATTGTTCTTACTTAAGGCAAATCACTAGCCTAAGGAAAGATAAGAATATAGGAAACATTCCACCAGCCTTGGACAACTTTTGTTCTTCAGGATGAGACCATAGCTAATCTGCAAAGGCAGAGACATTGTTTTAGAGGACGAGGTAATTAGAGGACATGGTATTTGGAAAAGTAGACACCAAGTTATCCACATGGATATTCATGTTTATTCAGCCACAGACCATCACATTTCCAGATAGCAATCTGCTTATTCCTTCTTCAAGCCTACTTATTGCAAGAGTAAAGGTTCAAAATTCTTCCTTCTTCACTTATAGTACTTGCTGCTTACCTGAATGCTGTTAATTGCTACAGACAGCCATTTAGCTATTTGCTGGCCTTCTTCAGTTTATTTCCTCTTCTTTTTAACTATTTGTTTATTATGTGATAACATTTCAATCACAGAGCCTGAGTAAAAGGTGATAGACAGACAGACAGATATATAATGCCCCAATCTACTATAAAAAGACTGAAATAATATCTGAACTATTCCATTACTATAGAACTATTTAGCCACCGTATGTAAGTGTATTTTTTCACTTATTATTTATCCTTTAATTTATCCTTTAATTCAAGACAGCTACATATACCAGTTAAGCCAAGCTTCAATTCTGCACATAAACCATAAAAATCAGTCCTAAGAGCTGGTTAGCTTTGTATTTTGCGTTTGGCAAGTAGCAACAGTTAGTACTGAAGGAAGCCTGTAAAACAAGGGCAAGACAAATTCCAGCTATAGTCAATTTGGGATGCAGGGGGTTCCTGGTGCAAATCTTCTGTGTCATAGGCTTTTATATATTTTTATTCCACAAAATTGTCAGCACACTTCTATAAAATTCTTATATAAATAATTTTTATTTTTCTATAAAATTTCTATGATTTTTTTTTTTTTTTTACCACAACTTCTTGACAGGAGGTGTTCCATGGTTTAATTATGTGTTGTCTAAATAATGGCCTATTTTTTCCTTGTTTTTAACCTGTCATCTACTTGACCCTTAGTTCTGTACTACAGTAGACAGTGTGTGATCACTAGCTATTCAGTCTCTTCATCCCATTTCTGGCTTCAGAGGCCTTTGCAAGGTCTTTTCCAATTAAAAAGAATAATAATAATTAAAAAAAATGTTTCAAATAAAATGGAAATAATTCCAGAAAGAAAACCTTTGTACCTGAAGTGACTTAAAGTCATGGTATTGATGAAACCCAGATAAATTATTCTCTTCTACTCAAATACTTTTCTTTCACCCTTTCCTTGGATTTTTTGATTTGGTGACACTTTGATGAAATGACTAGGATGAGACAAGTTGTTGTTATATTTTGTTAGGATGGAACTTCAGCATAATTGCTTCTGTTGGAGCATTGTGCAGTTATATGCACTTTTTGCCTCTCCTCTCGCAAAAGAGTGTTCTTGGAATTTTAATAACCAGAAGAGATCACAGAATATTTTTTCTATTATAGATTAGACATCCATATTAACAGAGTTTCCTTCATGCCATGCAAGTGCCCAAGATTGCCACTAAATACTACAAAACAGTGTAATTTGCTATCAAAAATAGCTCCTGCAGCTGCACAGATTTATCTTGGAGGTCTCTCGTTATAATCCAATGCTTGTAAGAACTGATGATGCCTTAGAGAGCGTGGTAGAGCTGCAGGCTATTACAGTACAAATGTAAGAGTTTCCTTGTGGTTATAGAAACATGGCTGTTACCTGTACCAAACATCAGTTGCAATTGCATAATATTTTAAGTATGGGACAATTTTTCTGAATACCAAAGTAGGTCTGCAGAATTTCCTATGTGTGAATAATTAGATATTCTCTTGCTTTGGGGTATTTCCTTGAACAGAATTCCTCTTTTTATCAACAAATCAAAGGTTTACTTTGTAGGTCTTTGACTTTTAAGAGCGCAGATACAATATTCTTCATGCGCAGATTCAAATCTTGGGAATATAACAAACTGAATGAGTCACTTAAAAACTTAATAATATAAATATGGTTAACCCTTAAGTTTCAGTGCTGCTTTTCTTAAGAATGCTGTTTAGCATAAGGACTGTTTTATACTTGTCTTGTACTCCATGTTTAGACAGTCATTAATCTATGCAGTTTCACGGCTGGGCACAAAGGTCTGACACCTTTTCTGCAGAAGGAATAGATTAAGACAGACAGCTAACAGAAAATTTGTTCATAGGTTACATTCAGCAACATATTCATCTGCAATATATGAATCTTGGATTCAGAAAATTAAGGTTGTTCTTGAGTCACTAAATTTTGCCCTCATAACCCTCTTTCAGCAGATTTCAATAACAGGATTCTGAATGAGCTCCAGTAAGAATGGGAATACAATTGCATATGTCTGTGTCAGTCCAGTGTAATTAAGACTTCCCACATGTTCTAAAACTGTGTTTGAGCTCAGTGGGGAATTAAACATCTATACTTTAAAATCGGGAAAACACAAAAGAGATGTTGCCGTTCAAATTTTTCATCACAGGTCATCTGCATGTAACCACTTAAAGCCCACTGTTGACAAATACTTCAGTTGCAACCAATGAGCAAAGTTTGAGATCCTTATTTGAACAAACCTTGATGTAGACAGCATCTTCTTGAACTAAATGGAAAGCTTTGATTTTTGACTGTGAAACTGCAAAGAAAATCAGACCTGTTTATTACTTTAAGAAATCCCCTGAACTCTCAGAAATTAAACCTGTGATACTTGTGAAATACATGAAAGCATATCGGTGAAGCTCCTTATTCTGTTAGGTGTTTGGAATGGATCTGCTTTTCTCATGCTTTGCTGTGCCATAGAAAAATCAACCTTCTTATGTAAGGAAGCAACCTTAAGAGGTTTATAATTTGGAATGGCCTTAAAGAGGCATTACATGTTTGACTTCTTGTCTGCAAGCTTTAAGCTCTCAACCAAGGAGCATAAGCTTACTTTTCCAACAGAGGTCGGTTTACCTTTACTCTGTGCTTAGTCTTCATCCATATCCACTCACCTTTTCAGTGAATAGGTTATAGATGATATTCCTGAACTTAAGTTTGCTGTAATAACAACCTTGATTTTTTTCTTCCATTCCTTTCACATGCCCACAGGTTTCCTTTCACCACCATTATACCACAGAAACAAGCTTCACTGTGCTCCCTGCTACCCAGCCCCTACTTTACTTATTACCTATGGCAGAGATCATAATGCTGATCTTTGGCTCCACCTTGTGATCTCCCTGTTGAGATCAGAAAAATTAAATTAGGGAAGCCTCAATAGTGATTCCAGCACTTATTCTGATGCATGTGCCTATATAGGAAATGAAAAAAACACCCAGTGAAATAGATCAAAATACCGACTTTAGAAGCCGCAATAGGGTTGGAAAGTGTAACTAAATAAAAGTAGGTAACTCAAAAGTGTGAAATAATTTAAGAGAACAAAACAAGAAGTGTTGCAAGACAGTTGGTGGGCAATCAGAGGGTTATAATCTGAGTTTAAGATGTAATTTTTGTAAAGCGCCAATGCTAGAATGCATGAAATAGGACACAAAGTTACTTTCTTGTCAAATGCACTGACAAAGAGAACTAATGAAAAGTGTACCCAGAATTTTGTGTTGCTGCAGGAGAGGAAGCTCAATCCATCCCAATCCTACTAGTTTGATGCCAGCGCTATCAAAGGATGCCCAGAGCCTGGAGGGGCATCACAGGTCAGCAGGAGAGCCTATGAAGAGCAGCGCAATGGAATTCCAGCCACTCCAGCCAGTAAGTCAGCTTCATAGTGGGCCCAACTTAAATGCCTCTATGCAAATGCACATAGCATCTAGAAGAAACAAGAGCAGTTAGAGACATATGCACCCTGCAGAGCTATGATCTTACTGGCATCATGGAGACATGGTGAGATGATTCCTATGACTGGAGTGTTAGAATAGAAGGTTACAGGCTCTTCAGGAGGGGAAGATAAGGACTGGGTTGTCACCCTTTGTGTCAATGAGTAGCTGAGTGCGTGAAACTCTCTCTGGGGATGGATGAAACTGAGACTGAGACTGACTGAGAGCTTATGGGTTAGGATTAAAGGAAGGGCACAGACAGGTGACATTATAGTGAGAGTCAGGAACAGGCCACCTAACCTGAAAGACTGAGTGGATGAAGCCCTGTATAGACAGATAGAAATGGCCTTGTTCACAAGCCCTGGCCCTCATGCAGGACTTCAACCACCTCAGTGTGTGTTGGAAGGTACAGAAAAATTGTATGAGTATTGCATTCAGCTCTGGTGCTTCCAACATAAGAAAGTCATGGACCTGTTTGAGCATGTACAGGGGAGGGC
Organism: Psittacus erithacus; assembly: GCA_009867235.2. Taxonomy (NCBI): domain Eukaryota; kingdom Metazoa; phylum Chordata; class Aves; order Psittaciformes; family Psittacidae; genus Psittacus; species Psittacus erithacus. The sequence goes on from WYDI02041144.1 coordinate 4,796, forward strand.
CATGAACAGGCTCAAAGGGCTGGAGCACCTCTCTTATGAAGACAGGCTGAGAGAGCTAGGGTTGTTCAACCTGAAGAAGAGAAAGCTCTGGGGAGACCCTAGAGCAGTCTACCAGTACCTAAAGGAAGGGCCTACAAGAAATCTGGAAAGGGACTCTACAAGGGCGTGTAGTGACAGGAAAAGGAGGAATGGCTTTAAACTGAAAGAGCAGAGATTTTGATTAGATATTAGGAAGTTCTTTCCTGTGAGGGTTGTGGGGCACTGGCACAGGCTGGATGCAGCTTTGAGCAACCCGGTCTAGTGGAAGGTGTCCCCACCCACGACAGGGGGGTTGAATAATCTTTAAGCTTCCTTTCAATCCGAACCATTCTATGATTCTATGAGTTTACTGCATAACATGGCAATATTTCTTTTTTTTTCAGTCTGAATATTTGTCCTTCACATTTCCATGAAAGCAACTCTGATATCAGAACTGACTGCACAGGTAGCTCCTGGTGTCTAGCAGGACAATAATGAAGTCAAGCATTAATGTTAGTTTCTGCTTTGTGGGTACACAGTGTGACCAAAAAGATTTTGAAATCATTTGCACTGTTAAAACTTGAGTGAGTACCAGTGCATAAAGCTGATAGCATAAGCTGGGCCCTTGGAAAGTACTTCACATTCATATTTCAGAACATTTACTGCCATTGGTAAGGTACAGAACTGTAGAAGAAAATCTCCTCTGCAGACAAAAGGTCAGACTATAAAACTTTTTGCTTGTCATTTTCCAAAAGAAATTCATCATATTAAGTCATGAAATGTAAAAAGAATGGCTGCTTTCATATTGAGTTTCTATGGGCAATATTGCATCCCTGAATTTTTAGAGTTGAGTTATTATTATTTATGAATAATATTATTATTTATTTATATAATTATTATTTCATGCTGATAGACTGTAGGGCTAAAGATATTTTAAATCTTTCAATCTCCGATCAACATATTGCATGTGAAAAATGTTACCTATTGGATAGTTTGTATATTTGCATTGCTGTAATAACTACCAGAAAATCCATGTACTGAAATAGAAGATGTAGCTCACATTAGCCATGTGAGCGTATTCATTGTGCTTGATACTACAATTATACATGGATAGGAGTGTAGAGGGGTCTGATCAATAATTTTAGTTTTGCCAGTTTCACTATTTCATGTGCAATGACTAATTTACAGTCAAATCATGTTAGTGCACAGAGAAGTTTAAAATGAATGGCAAAATGCTGCTGAATTTGTAATATATAGACAAAGTGTTGCTAATATTGTCAGAACATACTGTGTTATAATATGATGCATTTCCTTGTGCAAGAAGTTTCTTAAAAGTGAGAAAAAGTAATAAGGAAGGAAAAAAGAGAAACTGAATTACAGCTGTTTCTAAAAATTAATGTTTTGAACTTCAAAACCATAGTCAAACACGGGGCTACAAAACAAATTTTAAAGTAAAAGTTACCATATGCAGGAAATTATTTATGTTATGTCTTATAATTAGAAGATGAAGGTATGCACTTTGTCAACAATTCTCTCTTCTTTCTTGTAGATGAAAGTGTTCATTATTTTGGGATTTTCAGCAGCTATAGCCTTCACAGCTGTTTTCTTTTCTTTCCTTCAGATAGGCAAAGATATTCTCTTTGGTAAGTAACAGAAAAAATGCATGTTATTTTCTTTTGTCGACTATTACTGCTAAGCTGAAAATACACTGGCACTGCAGACAGTTTAGCAATAGCAGTTTAGCTTAATCTCTTTTTATGTGCAAAATACACTATCTGACTTCCGTGAGAATTATTCCATGGGTGTTTTCTTTTAAAATGCAGCTTTGTAAATTCACAAAGGAAAAATTTGTATGTATAATGTATCTCAATTATGTATTCTTTGACTAGGAGTGATTTTACTTTCTTAGCGACATTCATGTCAGGTGACATGTTTACAAGCATGACTGCTGGATTTCTTTCCCAGATTGCCAATCACTATGTTCAGTCATCCTGGGCTAGACTCCTTTGCTGTAGAATGTCCCACCTGGCACCCTGGTACTGGCCTGAGAGAAGGCACGTTTCCTGTGGGTCCTTTGCTGGCACCCTGCAGATACCAGGGAGATTTTAGAGCATCTCAGATTGCAGTAATGCCTATGTTCAGACAATGCACTCTTGACATTTTAAACATAAGAGCTATTTTATTTGCATCTGTTCTATCTAAATTAATTAGATCTAATAGATTAAATATATATGAGTTACTAGACTGAATTTTAAGAGAATTCTTCAGAGACCAATTTTACATTAAAGTAGGGGAGAGATGATGAAGAATCAGGATTTCAGCCTTTAAATTCTCTTAAATTATATAGCTGGATATGATTCAAAAGGGGTAGTGATATGGTTCCTTAGGGAAGTTTTCACCTGAAGTCAGTGTATAATTCAGATAAAATAAATTTCTATTGTAAAATAAACAAGCAAGCAAACAAAAAAAACAGACAAAAAACATCCCCAAGCCCTTTCTTCCTATGGGAAATCTGTTTTGGACAGTCAGTGTGAAACAGGGAATCATATTTTTCCATAGTGTATTCTTTAGTTAGAGCTTTTACATTAACTGTTTGGAATGACATGGTCTAAAATGAAGTTATATAGTATGTTACTTAAAACAAAATGAATATATATAGACTAAATAAAATGGACTAAATAAACAGAAGAGATGGACTGCATAGTTGTTTGTTTTTTTTAAAGTAAGTGTCTTTTGGTCTGATGGAACAATACAAGATTATGTTTATTACTGTAAGAACCACATTTTTGAGACATTGCATTGGTACCAAAATCATACTTCTCAGTAGAAAAGGAAAGAGGCAGTGGAATTCAAGTACAGCCGGTAGATCTTCTCTATTAGATCAGAGCCTGAATCAATATCACATGATGACTAATACTTTCAGCATAATATATTTCTTGGATGTAAGCCTCCAAAAATTATTAAAAATAATCCAATATTAATTTCTGAAATAATTAGCTGTTGTATGACCTACAAGGATCAGTCCTGGTTTTAACATAGTCTCAAAATAAAGTTTTCAGATGTAACAGATATCTGAAGTATAACATTAAACGAATCATCTGAATATTTTATCACACATAGGTGAAAAAGAGAAATAACTACTGCTGTGCTTAGATGCTGAAAAGATCTTTAGTAGAGTGGACTAGAATTTTGCCTATGAAAGTTTACTCCTCATCACACATTATTGTCCCTTGAGCTGAGAGTTCTATTTAAAAAATAAATCACAGAAATAGCACAACATGAACTACAGTAAAATATGCTACCTAAAATTGCACTGTATATAAATGATGAGTAATTGCACATAAATGGTTGTTAGCAATCTATTATTATTTATGAGTCATTGTCTAAGAAAAAAATGGGTGATCCCACAAAGTACAGAAATAAACCACTGGGCTTTAAATACGACTGATTCATTTAATATAAAGCTAGATGTATACAAAAGAGGAATGATCTGTGTTCTGTGACAGGACCATGCAAAATAGCACAGCTGAACTATTATTAGGTTCACATATATCTTTCCATCAAATGTATGTGGAGGAATGAGAATAAGGCTTTCATGAATTTGTTAGGTCCCAGAAGGTTTCAAAGTTTGTTAATTATACCTTAAGATTGGCTTGAATTCTTCATGTGGCTCATGCCAGCTCATATTACCTGTGAGGAAGGCTCTGATTTGTGCTATCAATCCAAGGACAGATTAATGAAAAATACATCTGAAACCTAACAGTCATAACTGCATATACAAAACATGTGTTTCAGCTAGACCTGTTATATTTGGTACTACTTAACATGTGTACAGCTGGATTTATATTGGAAGAAACAGAAAGAAAGTCTAACATTTCAAGCCAAATAGATTAGGGAAGAATTTTTTTACTACCCATTCCTAATCTTTCAGAAAGCTCAGAAGCCACATTAGTTTCATGAACGCTAAAATATGGAGATCATTTTAAAAAGGAAAAATTACGCATATATTAATATTACAAACCTGTATATGTTTTAAATGTAAATTATTGAATCACATATTCCTCTTTCTTTTATTTTTTCCCCTACTGAGAAGAAACTGAAGATAACTGCATTACTGAGGCTATCCAGAAGGGCTCTAGTTTAGTGGATTATGCTGCACATTATGCACTGAAAAGGTAAAGAAAAAAAATAGTGAAGGATTTATTCAGCAAAAACTTTTCATACCAGAGAAGTTTGAGATCAGTCTGTTTCTTTGAGAAAACATATCGATTATGTTTACGATCACCTGAATCAATATAACCTTGTGTGCTATCACCACATAAATTGCTCTCTTAAAATATGAGAAAAATAAGAAATATGAAAATAAACAGGGATGTTTTTCTGATCTAAGCAACACACCACATTCCATTAACGTGGCTCAAGAAATTGTAATTTTATGAACATTATGTGGTTTTGAACATTAATGACCCTTTTTCTAGAGCAGAGTGAAATGGGAGCAATTCCTACGGCATGTGTCAAACCCCTATGGTTTTAATGGGACTGTTAAAGTGAGTTTCACATTTCTCTTTCCATCTAAACCAGATGTAATTAAAGGATAAAAAAAAAGGAAATAAAACATTTATCTTGAACTGTGGGTGGTGAACAACTTAAGGAAAGCTCCCTTGTGACTGAGTTATGCTGTGAGAGTGATCTCCTTATAGGAATGAAAATGCTGCAAGATGACTAGCCAGGAGTCTAAAAAATTTAACCATTCAACCTCAGGGATGTCTACAACCAGTGTCCATGTCTGGAAATGGAATAGACTGGAATATTTTTTTCTAAGCTGTAAGAGTCAGTTTAGGACTTGGGACTTCCAGCTAAAAAGGAAGTTCTCCCTGATGCTCTTTTCTCAAGGCTACTCTGCCAATGAAAATGCAGGGGTAAGACAACCCATGCTGAGTGAAAAATAAATCTTGTAGTGAATCACTGAGCAGTTGAGAGAGATCTGGAAACCATCTAGGCCAGTACTATTCCCAGAACAGGGTCAGCTAGGGCAGATTGCTCAAGCGCACTGTCTATTTGGGCTTTGAGTATCTCCAAAGATGGAGACTTCACAACCTTTCTGCGCAGCCTGTTGCAGTATCTGACTACCCTCATAGTAAAAGGGATTTTTCATATATTTATTGTTTGAGTTTATGTTACAGAAGTTATCTCATCAAACCTGAGCTCCTTAACATTAGAGGTAAGGCCAGGCTTTAAACTAACATATATAGCCACAGAACTGTCTAATGAAGCCCTACTAAACCAATTGCTGAAACTAGTATGTATATCACACATAACTAGTCAGTGCAAGGCAGGTGCTTGGACAGTCACTGACAGGAGACATGTTTCTATCCTGAACTGCAATTGCTTGACTCCTAAGTGCTGAAGCATTTGTGAATCTACCTGCAATGACTGAGATTGTATTTGATGTAAAATGTAGCATGAAAACAAAGCCTACTCACTTCAGTGTGTCTATAGTGGGAGTCCTGTATTATCTTGCATAAGGTCTTCCCAGCTACTTTGTGCTGCCATCTCTGTCCATCCCAACAGTTTCTGTCTCATCCTAAGCTTCTCACAATCTTAACCCTGCTTATATGCCTCAGTAAGGGTACTTTCCCTTTCTCTCCAGGATTTTCCTTGCAGAACAAGGTCACAAAGTAGTCTTCTTCTATGCTTTCCCAGCATACTCTTCAATCAAAATACATCTTAAACTCAGAACATATCCAACATAGAAAAATATAGCTACGAACAAGTTCTAAAATATTATGTGTTAAAAAAACCCTTCTGTTTTTTTATCTCAATTATAGAAATATACAAGGAAGGGGAGTATCAGCTCCTGCGTTGCTGCTGGCTTTCTCAAAATTTCCTGAACAAGAGAGTCAAGATATTTCCCAAGCAGCTGAACGAATGGAAATGTCAATTCAAGTGCTGAAACAAAATGTTTGCCAGAAGCACAAACGCTCATTGCATCCAACTGGTAAATATAGTATACTGACATTGGCAAAACCCCTGTTGATTTTTTGAATGTTGTCTTTTAGATTAAAGCTTGATTAGATTCACTTTTATTTTACCATTGGCAGGAGTACATATCTTGCCTGCACCCTGGGGCAAGGATGCCCACTCTTTTGTTCTTAAAAGCACCTCACATAATCAGTAATTCACATTTTTCTTTGCTGAAGAGTGGGCTGTGTTCCTATAGTTAAGGAGAGCAGCACTACGCTATTGGCATCCTGTGAACTCCTAATTGCATATTTGTATCGCCTATAAACCAGCTTTCATGTCTGCAGTGTTGCGAGCTTCTTGCCTTCAGTGAAATATCTACCTTCCCCAGCCCTTTGGGTTTGGTGCACCTGGGGCCTGGGGCCTAGGTTCTACAAATAAAATGATACGATTTCTACCCATCTATGACGTTTTCAAATAGACTTCCTCTGGACATTGATGACCTTAATAGCCCTCTTTCAAGAAAATACTTTCTTATTTGCAAAACTGATTTTATAATGCATTGCTGTTGCACGTTTATTTCCACTTTGTTTCTATTTTAAATGTTGGGGGGGGGGGAGGTTCTGTTTGATGAAGAAAATGAGAGACGTAGTCCAGAAAATTCAATGATGTATAATTGCCTAAGTAAGGTAAAATTTGTGTTCTGTTAGAGATTAATTTCAAGATGCCTGTTTAGTGTCTGGAAGGCTCAAAAATTCTGAAACACTGAGCTGGTTTTCCGTAATTCAATTCTGTCATTTACAACAGCATGAATTGTAGAATTATAATGTTCATTCTCTTAGTGTTATAACATGACAATATTTTTCAAGATATGGAATCATTAGAGTGCTGTAGACAAACCCAAAAGTCCATAGGTAGTTTATTTTATTCTTGTCTTGCAGAAACATCTGGCTTAGTAAACTAATGTGACATCTGTAGAACTTAAAGTATATCTATATCTGTGTGTGCATATATTTATATATACACAGACAGTCACACACAGAGACACAATTATTTCCCTTCTGATGCAGTTTCAAAATAAAGCAGTTCATTTCAGAATTGGGTGGGCAGAACAGGTAAGTGGTAGAACTGTGTGAAGGTTGTTGCTCCTCTTTCATCTGTACTTCTGCCTGCAACTGGCCATACATGCATTCATATGCATGCGTGGACAAGGGAGTGTGCCAGCTCTCTGAAGCTTACAAATTGTGACTTTGTCCATCATCATCAGAATTCTCACTGGGGTCATATTAGAAAGATGTTAATAACAGGCTGTCTACTGATATAGAGGTCTGATATTACCTAGCTTCCACATTCTAGCTAACAATTCTGAGCCTCTTCCTCTTCATCCAACTATCTAGTCAGTTGTAGTGTCTTTAAATTTCTGAATCTTTTCCGTTCCACATTCTTCCCCCTTGGTATGTATTTCTGCTCTTGAATGGCATTTTTTACACCTTTGTTGTAAGCCCAGGGACCAGCCAAGTGATGTAACTACAATGCAGGGAAAGAAGGAAGCAAAGGGCAGGTTAAAGGAAGAGAAAAAGGAGCAGGTTAGCTATGGCTGGGCTACTTTCTTCTTATTCTCTATGCATCAGATAATATAAACAGCTCTCTCCTTTCACCTTCTGTCTCCTCTAAGTCCCCAAGACTGCTTTGTGCAACACTTCTCACAAAGTCCTCTTTCCTAGGAAGAAGAGAGGGGATGCTGTAGTAGTATCTGACAATGATGCCTTTTCTCTTATAGCAGCTATATAGCAGTAGAGCAAATTGTTTGGTTTCTTGCTTTCAGATCTTTTATCAGCTGATCTGCTCACTACAATTGCTAATATTTCTGGATGTCTGCCTTATATGTTGCCACCAAAATGTCCAAACAATTGCGTAGCAAACAAATACCGACTCATCACTGGTGCCTGCAATAACAGGTATGTAATATAAAAATTGTGCCCTGCAAACTTCTTTCTTATTTTTTAAACTCAAGAAGCTGTGTTTACTTTTTCCTAATAAAACTGGGCAGGGAGGATAACCTCAATCAGCTACATTTGGCATCAATACATCTCTAAATGAGGTACTTCTGACATCTCCCAGAGGAAGGACCTCTTCATCTAAACTTTGGTACACTAACTTTTGCAGACAAGCTCTCCCTATAAGGGCTTCTAATATTATGTAAGGAACTTTAAATTTAGGGAAGACTGATTCTACACAGTCTTTTTCTATACAAATTAAGCAGGCTGAATACTAACCCAGCATTCTTTTTTTATTGAATTTGATGAAATTATATTGAGCAGGAAAATGTAATTACTTCACAAGGAACAATAAGAAAATCTCATTTTCATATTTTTCCACAACCTTAATTTTTAGCAAACATGCACCTAAAAATTCTGGGTAATATATTTGGTTTTATATGTCTATTTATATAAATATATGCTTATTGGCTATCCAAATTACTATTATTTACTACTATCTAGTTGTTGCCTAATATATGTGGCAATTGTTTCCAGCAAAACCCAACATAACAGAGGTAACTGTATTTTTAGAATCCTTTAATGCAATGCAGATCTAAAACTGAGAAGGAGAGCAAGGAATACAAGGGTAAAAAATATTTATACTCAGCAGCCTTTGGATACATAGACATAAGGTCACAAACTGAAAGACAGACTGTAGTGTTTATAAGTGAAGGACTACGGAGCTGTAAATGGAAAGTCATTAGTGTTTCACAGTTTAAGACATTCTGCAACTACATAACGAACTACGTAAGTAAAATTATGCAGTTTTGTTATTTCATCATTCTGGCTTTGTGAGATGAATCTGTTTTGCTACATCACAAGTCATTTGCAAGGAATATTCCTGATGACAGGTGTGGCTCTTTGTTGAGAGGTCACAACCTGATATGCATCAGTGTTATAAATCTAACTATGTGGATATCCATAATTTCCCCCAGGCACTTGCAGAGTTACTTGGAATCTGAACTAACAGCTAGTATAATATTTGCACTGACAACTCCATCAGGACTTGAATACATTGGCCAAGATTCATGCAGCTGAACATAGGCAATATCTGAAGCTCTTAATTTGCCAGCATGGCAACTGTAGTCTGTCTCTCCAGAGATGGAGAGAAATTCAGTCTGCTGTAGATAAGGTAAAGCCTTTTTCTCTTCAATGACTCTGACAACACTAGGATGTCAATAGGGATTTCAGCTGGGTAGGACAAATATGATGCATTGAGTCTAGTTAGTCTGTAGTCACTGTGTTCTACTTTTTATACTTTTATGCTTGCACCAAATTGGTGTTTAAACCCAGCACTCATATGTGGTGGCATTTCACTCTTTAAACACCTGTTTAAGGATGTTTAAAGGAAAAAAACCCAAGTAAGTGTTAAACTTCAGAGCCCCTTGAAATACCTCAGGATTTACTGAAATAAATCAGCTTAAAAAGCCCATTACACTATGATGTAAACAACATATTCTACAATGTAAGCCAGCTTCAAATACTTCAAACATTAAATGAAGTACCAGTCTGTACTTTTCCTTGCTTTACAGCTGCCACTTTCAGACAGAAAATATATCAGGACTTACGCTATATTTGTCATTTTTGTCACCCAGTAAGAATGTGCAGCTGTGCTGTAGATCAGCAAATGCTGCATTTCATAGGTGAAATTTAAACCCAAAATTTGTAGTGGAATTAATTGTTTACCTATAAAAAAAGTGTATTTGAACCTATTGACAAGTTTAATTTCACATCCATTTCACAGATGTTTTACTTGGTTAGTTCACATATTTGGGACAGACCAGGTAGATTACAAATTATTTATTCCACAGCTCTGAAATTAGTTTGGTTTAGTGTGAACTTCCTAGAACAAGTGCATTACAGAATAACATAAACACAGCCTTCACGGAGAATGTCAACATGACGTCAGACATTTGCAGCAGTGTCATTATCCACTTTTACTAGTAACAGATATCAACAGATTTTACTTTTCTTTCTGCCTGAAGACATACACATCTATAATAAGCAAAAACAAATTTACAGCATTATTTTAAGATAAGTATAAAGGAGATAGGGCACGGCCAGATAGCTATTTTTTCATCATTTTTTACCCCAGATAACTAGCATTGATCTGTGTAGTTTTTTTAGTGTGTAGTGCAATGAAAGGGATTCAAAGGTGAAGGAGCTACAGGTGCTAAAGGAATGGAATCTCACAGTGCAATTACCCTCACCTAATCTTAGCTTTCTGAGGTGTAGTTATATGTCTACTGCAGGGGTGCAGCTTCAGGTGTTCCTAATAGTGAGAAATAAGATGGTGTGATAGGATTGCTTCTATGAGTTTTCTATCTCTCTGCCTTGATGGACAGGTGCTTAGATGACTAGATTACTTTTTGTATGCCTAATATTTGTGCAGCTAGGAAGCATTTTACCTGCAGCATTTCTATTTCGTTGCTGTTTCATTAACTGTTTCATCAGCTGACTACCTGATGTTTAGTCTGAATCTCCAGTACAATCAGAGTTAGGGGTACGAATATGGCTCATCTAGTGGAAGGAAAGAGCAGTCCCACCTAAATCCACTGACTATAACAAGGAATGAAGATGTTCCCTTTAGGATAGCTGCTTCAGTACAAGCTGTTCAGTTTAGTAGCGGGCTTATTTTTCAGAAATCTTTCATGTTTGCCAGAAGTTATGTCCATGGAAGCTCACAGAATGTAAAACATGGCAATATCCATTTAATAAATTGCCATATGGCATTCATCTTTCTACCTGAAACTAGGCAGGACATTAAAATAACATTTAAAATACATAAGTCTGGATAGTGAATTGCATCTTAAACCTCCAGGTTCCTTCTAAGGGAGCCAAAACAAAACCCAAACTCTGCAATTCCAGTATTTCACAAGTGAATTAAAAGTCCCATTTCCCAAATACAGAATGTGTAGTAATCAAATTTGACTACTCTATAAAGCTGTATGGTACCAAAATCTCATTTATTTCAGCTGCCCTAGATAAAAACCTTTTTAAGTCAAGCAAGATTCCAAGATATTAACATGTTTAATGTAATAATGAAAAAGCATGTGAGAAGGGTTTTTCTAAAGTAGCATTCCAATGATCTGCTAAAATATAAAAGCAATCAGGAGAAAAATCACTGGTTAAGCAGTTAAATTAACATTTCATTATTTTTAATTGAGTGAAATAGCACTACACTATGCGTAGTATTTTATGCAATTTCAATAAAGACAAATCAACTGTAACTAATTTCAATGCTTTATTAAAGCATACTTCAACCTTCAAGTGTGAATTATTGTAGATAATTAAGAATATTACTGTACCATATAGCTTGGCAAATTAAGCCACTTCAGTGCGCCAAAGATCAGTGAAGTATTAATAAAATAATTGTTCCCTCTTTAGCATCCCAATAGACATATAAATGTGTGTTTTACCACTCTGTATTTCTGCTGTCTGGGAATATTTCTGGTGCTTTGTGTATTACTTCGCAATTTTAGTCAACTGGATACATTTCAGAAATTTGAGTATATCTGACTTTGTAGGGCATGAGAACACTATCAGGAAATCACTGGGGCAAGTATTTCAAAGACTTTGGAAGGTAACCAGCTTATATTATAAACATAAGATAGTAATATTTCATCAGTAATTTAATTTGTTTTCCTTTAGTGTCAAACTAATGTTGGCATACATGAAGACAGTATTCATTACCTTTTCAAAGATTACTACATGAACATCTTATTGCAATGGAGTATTACTCTGTGGCTGATGATTATTGTATATTAATTAGATTTATATAATTTATATCCAGGTTTTGTTTTTTTTTTCTTTTCTCAGGGAACATCCTAGATGGGGAGCATCCAACACAGCCTTGGCTAGATGGCTCCCACCAGCCTATGAAGATGGGCTCAGCCAACCGCGAGGGTGGGATCCTAGCATCCGATACAACGGAGTCCATCTACCCTTGGTTAGAAAATACACCATGAGGTTATCTGAAACGCTCTGGGCTTTAAGTATACCTGCCACCGTGGGGAAGTGCAAGGGCGCAAAGACTGCCTTGGGGGACAACTCTGCCTAAAAGGAATGTGGTAGAGAGCAGATGGGGCATAAGCCTTCTGGTTTGTCTCAGGTGTAGGGCAGCCAGCAGACCTGGGCAGGTGATTGTTCAGCCTAGAGAAAAGGTGGTGCAGGGGGGATGTAATCACAGCCCTCCCATGCTGAAAAGGGTGTTACAGAGAAGAGGGAGGTCTTCAGAGGGGTGCACACCAACATGGCAAGAGGCAACAGTCACAAGGTGCTCCAGGGAAATTTTGTGTGATACCAGAAAAAAAATGTGTTGTGAGAGTAATTAAATGTTGGAATAGGCTGCCTAGACAATTGCTGAGATATCCTTTATGGGAAATACCCAAGACCTGGCTTGCTGGGGCTCTGAAAATATAACCTTTGCTTTCAATAGAAAGCTGCACCATGAGATGTCCAGAGTTTCCTTCCAGTGATCTTATGATTCGTTGTTTTAATAATGATGCCTTTACTCAGGGAAGGAGGATGGGCAAAACACGGTAGGTTGTTAAATAAATAAATATAAAGCAGATAGGCATGCTAGCATGCATATGTGTGTACACACATATACCATTTCTTGTAGGTTAGTGTACCCTAACTGAATAAGTATTACTGTCAAACCATATCATCATTTTTTATGTTGTTTTCACCCGTGTTACCAGGCTAAGAAATCATTGCAATATTTATGGATTTTAGCAGTTCATATACTTAAAAAGTTGGAGAGCTGCAACAGAGGAAACCTTGAACAAAAAATGTTTGCATAGAGGACTGGATGGAAAATTCCCCACTGCAGTGTACAGTGATTTGGGCTGGATTTGCTATTTCTAGTTTGTCATCATGGCTTTCAAACCTGACTTTTAATGGACTCAGAGTCTTGTTATTTTAACCACCGTATGTTTAATAAAGGATAAGCAAGAGAATTTAGTGTTAATGTCACCTGCAACTCGTGATATTAATTAAATAACAGTGTCTCTAAGCTGCAAAATTTAGCACTTAAAGATGAAAGCCTGACATTTACACACATAAATTTCCAGTAGATTGTACAAGCTGCCTTTTTCTAGATTTGTTAGGGTACATGCTTATGAAGTAGAACACACTAAAACAAAACCACATGACCGTACCAAATCTGATCATATCTGACCATCAGCAAAGTTCTCTGCTTTATTTTGAAGTAAGACAGGATAAAACTAGTGCAATAGATGGTTTTCCTCATTTATATAATTGTCTTTTGTTGTACTTTCAGCTAGCCAACTATAACCTTTAAAAAACATGAAAATGATAAGAGGTGAGTGATAAGTGTGAGGATTACTATAAAGCAATATTAGAACACAGAGTAGCTGTGCAAGTTAATAGTGTTAAGAAAATCTTACTAACTGCAAGAAAAAAAAGTTTGTGCTTTGCGGTCATCAAAGATATTAAAATACTGATATAAAGACTTTTATTTCTGATGAGGTGTATCTATCACTGCTCTTGACTATTTCAATATAAAGCCTGATGTTCCTAACAAGTCCCATATTACCTGTTGTCCTTACCAATTCTGTTTAACTGCACCTGCCTTATACATTCATTATATAGCCCTTGTATTCATTACACACTCTTTGGCTCTATTTTCTGCGCTTTCCTCTCCGTTGCTTGACTTCTAAGGCAGCTGCTGTATGCAAGGGAATATTTTGCAGCATGAGGGAGGAATCTGTGAATAATAACATTTCCCTAATCATTACAGACTGACTCCTGATTTTGCTCTAATGGTTTTGCTTGGTTATTAGTATAGGCTGGACATGTAGCATAGGTGCCTTCATATGTTCCCCCTCAGAGCATCTGTGTCTTTATTGAGCTTTCACAGAAGTGTCTCAGAAATATGTTTTGGCTTCTTCCTGCCAGAGAAAATGAAGCAGAGCTTTTAGCTACCATGTATTTGCAACCTGCTTGTCTCCTGTGCTGCACAAGCTGCTCCATTTAAGTACAGAGCAGGCCAGAGCAGCCCAGAGCCTCTGTGTATCCACAGTGATTTGAGGTTGCCCAGCAAAGAGAATTCATTTGTTAAAGGAGCAGAAAACAGAACAAAAAGAAAGAAAACTTTCAGGCAGTCTAAAAGAAATATGTGGTTTTCAAAATTCTCTGGAAAGGAACAGATCAAAGATACACTGCTCATTTGGAATATATATAGAAAAACTCAGCTGAAACATCTTTGAACCTGCTTGTGGCACTGGTATCTCAGCTCCTGAACAGAAATAAAAGTCTGTCAAAGGTTGGGGTTATTCTTGTTGTTGGGGTTTTTTTTCAGTTTTGTCTTTGGGTAAAACATTAAAAGTACTCTACAATATAAAATATTCTAAGGCAAAAATAATAATAAGAAATACAGCTTTCATCTCTTTACCCTCTGTTTCATTTTTTAGCATTTTGTAAGTAAATACTGCTTGGCACCCAAGGTAAATTAGCTCTCTTCCCAGGTTCGTGAAGTGACAAAAACAATTATTCATGCGTCTAATGAGGCTGTTACTGAAGACAACATGTATTCTGATATTATTATGGTATGGGGACAGTATATAGACCATGACATTGCATTCACACCCCAAAGCACAAGTAGAACCACCTTCCTAAATGGAATGGAATGCCAAACGACATGTGAAAAACAAAACCCGTGTTTTCCAATAGAGGTAAGATTCTAAATTAATTTCTTCAAGATAAATTTAAGGCTTTAAACAGGTGAGTAAAGTAAAATACATTAGTGATACACATACACTGAATTAATTATAAAGGAAATTGGTAGATCATACAGAAATACCAGAGCAGACAGTAACAGAAAGGTGGAAACCAAATACAGCTATTACATGAAACAGGTAGATATTTAAATTGGTTTGTAGAGATAGCAAACTATAGCTAAGGTACTTAGTAAAATACTGAATTTTTCTACCTCTCAGGTTTAAGTTGCAAAGAAACCTTACTAGTTCCCCACATTATTTTTCTCACGCTTCAAGGTTTTGAGTTCTACTGAGGATAATAGGGAAGTAGTCATAAATAATTCTGTTTTTAAATTACCAGCCAGATAAAGTGAAAGGATCTTAACTTTACTCAGTGAAAGGAAAGATATTTCCAGCAGCTGATGCAAACTTTTAAAGAGAGTTATCTTTTCAACATATGTACAAAAATGATCTTCAGGGAGTTGCTGAAACTTACCTATATCACCTCTTTGCTTTGAGTGGGTAGAAAACATGAATTCAAAGCTTGTAAGAGGGTTAGAAGAAACATAAATTAGTATAAATATAGGTTCCTGTATTCTTGTCTGATTGATTTAAAAGTATAACCAGTCTTTCACTCAAAAAAATCAGTAGCAATCGGTTGGGTATTTTTTTCCTCAGAGTGCAGCCTGTTTGTCTCATGCTACAGAAGACTCCATGCCCATTACAGCCCTTGGACTGATGCCCCTATCTCTATTCAGAGCAACCTGAATTACTTTGCTTAGGGTTCAACCTTCATTGTTGACCAGTTTCTCTATGCACTAAAGCCAGTGTACGGAATAAGTTCCATCAGTATAGAAAACTCTTTTCCCCTCCTTTTCTCTTAAGTGCCTCATTCCACTTCCATTAAACATAAATGAAAACACTTGGTTAACTGTAATGGGAACCAAATCAAGTCCTATGTTGAAAGATGGCTCATATTCATTTGTTAAGAGAATCTAAAACAAGGGGAAAGGTAAGTGAAATTAATGACTGCCTGCAATTTTGCCTCAGGTAGGTAAATCTAGTCTCTCTCACCAAGGAAATACGAATTTTTTAAGGTTTGCAAACAGAACTTCAGAGCATTCAGAAAGATCACAAGCTTCTTAAAGAATTATTCTCAAGACTCTGAGTGACCAGCTAACCTGGTTTAGCCACAATAGCCCTAATTACCATGAGTTTTCTATAGTTTTGACAAAAATCTTTAGTTTATTATGTCTTAAATTTCCATCTGGGGTAAGGATTATTCTGTTTATGCTGTTAAGTAGTAGATTTAGAGACATTCCCATTCCTAAAGTCTTACCAAGAGAAGTTAAGGCAGAAGTCCAGTTCCTGACCAGCAGTGCTTCCCAAGATATGATAAAGGAGGCATCATATCCATATGACACAATGTAGCTGTGTATTGAATCTTTTTTTAAAAAAGTCAGTTTGCTGTAGATATAAAACTGCAAAAGTCTTCAAAAGCTCAAGTTTACATTTTAATGATGTATTCTTTGAAATGACACATTTAGTATTGAACTTTATTCACAAAGCCTCTACTTTTTTTATTACTAAATAGATTTTTAAGTTGAGAAGAGACTCATACTGTTGACCATAACTTGAATCAAATGTGAATCACTGGGACCATAGAAGTATAATCACTGAAGAGTTCAAGCCTAGAAATCCTACCTGCTCAAAAAGGAGACAGTTTAGGGGCTCTTTAATAAAGCACTCCAAGGCTAGCATTAATGGGTGGAGGCATTATGGTGCAGGAAGAAAGAAGCTGCACATATTATCATGGCTTAGATCCACAAGTGCATCCTTCAGTGCTCTAAACAAGAGAGCTGTGAAGAGATTCATCACAGAGTGTGTTTCAAGGATGTTCTTAAAGGCAAGTTATGTGTACATATATGAAATCTAGCACTGAATGTAGCCTAGGAGACAAAGGAGGTCAAAGCATACCCATGGCTACTGTTGACAGTTAGAGTCTGACACTCTGAATGGCCATAGTGTGTGGATATATAAAAAGTTCAGACACAACCCTGTGATTATTAGGTAAGTTACCCAACTTGTGGATTCATTACGTGATCACAGTCCCATGCATTTTTCAGCTCCATTTTGTTATTATTTTGTTATTCACAGCTTAGAGGGACAGATGTGAACATGGTTGTTCTTTTGCTTTTATTGTATGTCTAATATTTTGTGTCTTTCTTTTTGCCAAAGACAAAGAATAAACGTTGTATTTAAAAAAAAAAATAGAAAAAAAGAAAAAGAGAGGGGTTAGTTATTAGTATGACCAGAGAAACTATTTATTTATCAGTGAAACAAAATGCTGTTACCCCCTAGAACTGATCTTCCTGAAATCGTAATTAAAACCAATCTCCACCTATTAAATGTTTGGAAAGCTGCCAGAGTTAGCTTTATACATTCATTTCGTATATGAAGAAACTGTGGCTGGCTTCCAAAGAAAGTGAAATCAACAGCTTATTATCCACAATGTAAACACACAGGCTTCAGTTTGCATTCTTGCTGTGTTCCTAGAACAGTGGCACCCAATGGACAGCATGGAGGACAGCTGTGCTTACAGCTGCATGATGTCCTCTTGGGCAGTTTCACCAGGGAGAGGAAGCTCCTGAATATGCAGGTTAGGGAAGCTGTCTAGAAACTATTCTGAGTCAGCACAATTCAACGAAGGACTGAAAGATGCAGCTGTGCATTAATATTAAAAACAAGTGTAGGTAAATGATTCATAAGTTAGGAACAGTTATGATTTTCTATTCTGGACATTTTCAAGATAAAAGCTATAGAATTTCACTCAGTGTTTCTCACATCGAGCCTGTGTCTTCTGGTAGCACCTTAACATTCTTTTTCTCTATCTTTTCAGAATCCCATAATGTAAAAAAAAAAAATAAAAAATAATAATAAAAAAAAATAAATCACTAGCTTTAGTTTATACTTCTTTTACAGCAGCCTGACACATGAAACAGGGTTGTGGAGATAACCTGTCATTTCCCAGATGATTACATTGGATTAGAGCTGAGATATAATGAAGCATTATAAAAACTTTCATAGGAGAGCTACTGACTTCATTCAGTACTAATTACATTGCTGACAATAAGTTAGACACGGTGCATACACTTAGTAAGATGCTATCCTGAAAAGCTTACAGATAGTTCAGATACAAAAAGGTGGAAAAGAAGCAGAGCTACAAAAAAGTGAAGTGATTTGCGAAAGGTGACACGTAACAAGACAGGTTACTATCTCAGCTACAAATGGACCAGTCTGTGTGTGCCAAACAACCAGGAAGGCGAGCCCCTGCCTTTTTCTTATGTCCTTTGATAAGGTCATTTCCTGTAGAACAAGTTCACAATCAGATTTTTCTTCCACTGAAATAGCAGTTCAGACTTTGTGGTACACTGAAACAATTAGTGCCTTTCATTGTTCTACACATAAAAGACTTTCACTATAAACAGGTTTGACTATGCACATATAATAACAGGTTAAATCAGTGTGCAGCTATACTAGGAAAACTATTGTGTCCAAAGAGACTTTTGCTGTGACTTTTTTTTCCTCTAGAATTATGCAAGTCAGAGAAAGAATTCATATAATTTTTTTTAATGAATATTATTAATTAGTTCTGGGGAAAAAAAAAAAAAAAAAAAAAAGAAGTGGTTCTGTACCCATTTCAGCAGAAAGGGATCTTTTTTTTCTCTCACATTATTTTTTACATCATTTGAATAATACTAATAATATAAGGAACCTCTCATCTGCACATTCAGCTGCTGGCTGGCTGCACACTACTTATCCTGTGAAAAGGGAAAGAACTGCATTATGCAGGTCTGCCAGTCTCTTAATGTTCATTACTGCTGTTTTCCTCCACTGGGTCATAGAATGGTTTGAACTGAAATTGCAGAGACAGGTAACTAAAAATTATTCAGCATGAACTTCATTCAGTGCTGATACATTTTGTTTGAGCCTCGCTGTTTAACAACTTAAAGGTGTCTCATACATTTTTTTCCCAGTGATACCTGAATTCTTCCAGACTTTGCTGATAACTAGGAGCAGGAGACTCTCAAATACATACAGTGCTGTGGCTGTCTAGTACAGGTATTTGTTGTATGAGATGAGCTTCCTGCTTACTTTACCATCCAAAGGGAAAAATAAGCTAAATAGAAAACACAAGGCAGAGAAATTACTGATTTCAGCAATCAGTGAAAGGAAGAAAAAAATTACATATTTCCTTCAAAAATAAGCTGTTTTGATTTGCCCAAGCCTAGGCAGTGAGTAAATATTGGAAGAATTTCTTCCCCAAACAAAACTTAAAAAACAAATGAAAACCTTTCTTAACTTAAATGCTTCATTGGTATCAATCCCTACTGACATGAGTTCTCAGTAGTAAGAAAATTTTGCTTAATATAATAAATGAGGTAAAGATGTTATTGTATGAAGCTTTTGAATGCCATTACAAATATTCCTTGTTACTTTTAACCCCAATTAAATGACTTCTATCTTCACAGACTGATATTTACTTTATTTAGAAGAATGAAGAAGAAATTGCATAATTTTTTTCTAACATATTTCTAACATAGCAGTATTCACTGTCTTCTGTCAAAGAGATTCGAAAAATTAAAAACAAGCAGATAGAATGAAAAGGGTTACATCAGGTGCCAGTACAAAACATTTATTTTCTCTTAGTTAAATATTTGAAGATTTTTTTTTCTGGGATATTTCAGCAGCTTTATTAAGTGTTATCTGATGAATTGATAAGAAAACCCTACATTTATATTCCTTGAAACTCATACTTATGATTGTTATCACCTTTTTAATTGAGGTTAATCTTTTTTAAATTCTTGGAGCTGACAGGCTGTTATGGCTCCTTGACAGAGTAAAAGTTTTGGTTTTCATTTGTCTTTGCTTTAAAAGGTTGAATCATCTCTTTGCTTAAATCTGAAGGAAAACAACCCTACAAGTTTAGAATATGTCATTCCAGTAGTTGAGATCTGGACACCTGAAGACAAAGGATGAAAGTATTTACACAAGCCTTAATTAAACATCCACAGCTGTTATTTACATGTCAGAAAATACTCTTTTTTTTTAAATGCAGGTGGCCACCAATGATACATTATCCACAGGAATGGATTGCCTGCCTTTCTACCGCTCATCTGCTGCATGTGGAACTGGTGATCACAGTATTCTCTTTGGAAATCTATCAGCACTAAATCCAAGACAGCAGATTAATGGCTTAACTTCTTTCCTTGATGCTTCTACTGTTTATGGCAGTACCCCTGCTGCTGAAAGCAAACTGAGGAATTTAACAAGCAAAGAAGGCCTTCTTAAAGTAAATGTTAAATATTATGATAACCATCGGGAATACCTACCTTTTACAGACCAGATCCCATCACCTTGTGCACAAGACTTGAATGCAAGTGAAAGTGAGAGGATTGAATGCTTCATGGCTGGGGACAGCCGCTCCAGTGAGGTCACATCTCTGGCAGCTATGCACACACTGTGGCTGAGAGAGCACAACCGCATGGCCCGAGCCCTCAAAAACATCAATGGCCACTGGAGTGCTGAGACAGTCTACCAAGAAGCACGAAAAATTATCGGTGCTCTGCATCAGGTTGGCTGCTTATTTGCTTGTCTACACATTGAAGTAAATATCAGAACTGGTATCAGAACAGAATTGATGACAAAACTTCAAACATGTACATATGGGGTACTTTTGAGATCATGATGCCTTTTCTTTGCCACCTATTTCTGCGCTTCAAATTTTGAAGTTTGCCCTGTTTCTCACTTTCCTGAATGCAATGTCTTGGTCCCTAGTGTGGCCAGACCTCTCAATGTTTTAATTTTCATGGCATTTTTTATTCTCAGCATCTTTCGTCCAGCTTCTCAGGTGTCAGATGCATTTCTTTATAGGATGCTTTTGGTGGGTTTTTTTAGTAAAAAAACAATTAAAAAGTCTCTGTATTTACATAGAGTTCAAAATGCTTACTTTCTCATACATATTATATAAATTAATAACTTTCCTGCATGAAAATGCCTGTGAAGTTCTCAATAAAGCATTAATGAATAAACTTCAAGGGCTACTCTTGATAGGAGATATAAATACAAGTCCAGAGGAGGGCCACAAGGATGATCATCGCACTGGAGCACCTCCCATTTGAAGATAGGCTGAGAAAGTTGGGGCTGTTTGGCCTGGAGAAGAGAAGGCTGTGTGGAGACCTCATAGCAGCCTTCCAGTGTCTGAAGGGGGTCTGTAGGGATGCTGGGGAGGGACTGTTCATTAGGGACTGTAGTGATAGAACAAGGAGTAATGGGTTCAAACTTAAACAGGGGAAGTTTAGATTGGATATAAGGAGGAAGTTCTTTACTGTAAAGGTCGTGAGGCACTGGAATGGGTTGCCCAAGGAAGCTGTGAATGCTCCATCCCTGGCGGTGTTCAAGGCCAGGTTGGACAGGACCTTGGGTGACATGGTCTAGGGTGAGGTGTCCCGGCTCATGGCAGGGAGGTTGGAACTAGATGCTCTTAAGGCCCCTTCCAACCCTAACTATTCTATGATTCTAAATGTTAGTCAAATAATAGCTGAGCTAAGTATTTTATCTTATCTTAAAGGCAGACCAGCCCCATTTAGCACAAGCTCTTAGGTAGTGTTATTTGCAATCATTTTCTGGAACACCACAGGTTTAGAGAGAAGAAGATTTCCTTAACCAAGAAGGATTCATTCAGCACACTCCTAACCTTTGCATGGCAGCCACCCTCTTGCACTGATCTCCTGAATGTCTTTCCACAATCTACTTGAATTGCTGCTACTGTTGTTCAAATTTGAAATAAACCTGATAAAAACAAGGTTTCACATAGTTACCCTCACTTTGGTTTACCGTAAGGTAAAGAGTGAGGGGATGTTTCACTGTCCTTAAAGATACTCTGATGCTTGGAAGGCCAAAGCTTTAATCCTCCCTTGGTTTAAAAGCCCTTTTTCACTGGCATCTTGCAGATATGTTGTTACTTAGCTTGGCAACATTCTTGGAAAAAGATGCTTAGCAGCAAACAGGATCCAAGAGCCAAACACCTTCTACTACCTGCCAGAGGTGGCCACAAGTAGCTGGCTCCACACACAGTCAGGATGGCTGGAAGCCTGCGACAGGGAGCCTGGGACAGGGACACACTAGCCCCTTGAAAAAGAGGCCCAGAGACTTGGTATTTCAGCTCTTGTGGAACAGTAGCACTGATGATGGCATGTGAGTTCAGGAGCTGCCCATGCCTGTGAATGGAGGCAGGAGGGGGACAAAAACAGGGCTGGGTGGGCTCTCAGGAGCCAATGGGACCTACTCAGAAGCAGAAATTTACCCATGTGTCAACCAGCCTCCCGAAATTGGACCCTTCTGGTGGCAAATGTATCTCTTGGTCTTGAAAATCATCAAGATAAATTGCATCATTAAAAAAAAGACAAAAAATTTTGCACGTTTTCAGTAACGAATACAATTACCTAAGACAAACATTAGAGAAGCAGAAATGTCTGGCTGAAAAATTAAACTATTAGTGTAGCATTGTTGTTTTATTAAAGCAAAGCAAAAAGCCTAACTAAAAAGTACGTTACAAGAGGGAAAAAAAAAAAGTGAAGCATGAGGCAGGAAGCAAACTCCAGGATTAAAAATAAAATACTCTTGATCATGACTGCATATGAATTGCATGCATTTGCTAGAAAAACTGCTACTTTACAGGTTACCTCATATCTTTTCTTTTATCTTCTTTGCGGTCCCCACAGGATGTTATTGCATGGGTTTTGTTTCCAAAATAACACACTACTAATATGTATATTTCCATGAGAGATCCAATAGGCAAGAGGAATAAGACAGTGTCATGGTTTATCCCGATCAATGACTAAGCACCATGCAGCTTCTCACTCTGTCCCAGCCCCAGTGGGATGAGGAAGAGAACTGGAAGAGTAAAAGTGAGAAAATTAATGGGTTGATATAAAGACAGTTTAATTAGTAAAGCAAAAACCACCTGTGTAAACAAAGAAAAACAGGAATCATTTCACTACTTCTCATGGGCAGGCACATGCTCAGCCTTCTCCAGGAAAGCAGGGCTCCGTCATGTGTAATGGTGACTTGGGAAAACAAATGCCATCACTCTGAATGTCTCTCCCCCTCCTTCTTCTTCCCCCAGTTTTATTGCTCAACAAAATGTCATATGGTTGGGGTATCCCTTGGCTCAATTGGGGTCAGCTGTCCCAGCTGTGTCCTCTTCCAATTTCTTGTGCACCCCCAGCCTACTTGCTGGTGGAGCAGCGTAAGAAGCAGAAAAATCCTTGACTCTCTGTAAGCACTGCTCAGCAAGAACTAAAATATCCCTGAACTATGCACAGTTTCCAGCACAAATCCAAAGCATTGCCCCATACTAGCTACTGTGAAGAAAATTAACTTTACCACAGCCAAAAACAGGACAGACAGTAAAAAATGAAATAAAAGAACAAAACACATTGTCTTTTTGGTAGTTTGGGGTTTTTTTGTGTTTTGTTGTTGTTGTTGTTGTTTTCCCACAAGACATTGTAATTGATAAATATTAACATGAAAACATTTCAGGCAAGTTCTCTGGGCAAACTGATGGAAAGACAATCCATTAAGGGTGTTAAATGTAAAGACTTCATACTGTCAGCTTAGGAATCCCTCAGACTGCAGATGACAAAAATATGTTGTCCTGGTAGTTTGTTGCAGGTTTCAAACTATTGGTGTTTTTGAGGGGAGGAAGGTGAATTGACAGGATTGCCCAGACCAGGCACTGGATGCTGGGTAGTCTTTTTTTATGATTTGTCATAGATATCTTTATGTTCCCACGTATGATCATAGTTTAAGGGCTAAGCTTAACATGGCTGCAAAATTAAAAAGCAGCCCCCCTAAAAAGTCACTCACACAAATCCAGAACCTTGTTTAGGAAGGATATCCAAGTAGGTTATTATAATAGAAAGGAGATTGTATATAAACCTGCAGGAGGACATGGGCAGGCTGAGGAAGGTGAAAAACCATGACTGTGGAGAAGAATGCTTTGTGAATCCTGCTCATTGCACTGTTCTGAAGTTCCAAAAGAGTCACATTTGTGTTACCTACATAAAAGCAGAGTATTAGATGATGGTGGCCATTTGACAAAGATACAGTTGTTTATGAAGAAATAAAATGGGTCAATAATGTACCATTCCTCAAGGTAAAAAATTGTTTCATTTTATAAGATAATTGCTACTGTAAAATAACTTTGCATCATTCTCTTAATTTTTAAACTTTTGCTTCACCTTGCTTCAAAATGCAGCTAGCCAGAGTCCAGTGTTATATTTAAAAGGTCCGTACCACCATAGCCTATGCTTATGTTTTCTGATTTTGAGAAATGCACTAAAACTTCTAAGTATTGCATCCTGAGTGTCCAAGATCTCTGAGGAAAACTGTTAAGTTATTGAGGTATATAAATTTAGGGGAATCTTTCATTCAAGTGTCTTAGCAGAGAAGGATAGCATTTGAGCTGGTTGAATTTTTCTTTTCAAGACAAACCAAAGAATAGGTCCCTCGAGCTATGGAGACCTACTTTGCAAAGTTGCTTTGGATTTTTCCAGTTTTTCTGCTTTTTTCCCTATCCTTTTATGACCTTTTCATTGCTATAAAATAAAATACAAGGAATAATGTCTTGTATTAGTTTCCCTCCCTGTCCACCCCAAAACAATAATCTTTCATATTTTTCCCTCATTTTTCCCTTTGCCACTCTAACTTCTAAAGGTTAACAAGGGAAAAAGTGGGGGAAAAAAAGGGAAAAAGGAAAAATAGAATACTTCAATTTTATTGGGCTCAGCTGGTAAAAAAGTAGCAGTAAGCATGACTTCAATATTTCGTTTCTGAAACTGAGACCAAAAGTCTAAATTTTTAAACCTTTCACAGAACAAAAGCTCTAAATACCTCTGATCCAAAATATTTTGCCTCATCATTTCATAGTAATAAAATGCTTCAGAGTTCTTTATGTGTGCTGCCATTGGCTTGCTTTGAGTACAAGTCAATCCGTTTTAATGCTCTTTTCCCACTGTGACTCCAGGCAAAATTTAGCTCTGATGCATCCTATTGCTCTGTGTATTAGACACATGCCTCAAGAAGGTGCAGTCTTCTCCTTGGGCATGGCTCCCTGTTTAAGCTTTGTCACCAAAGAGGGAGCTTGGCAATACAGATTCCATGAAGTACCATATGGGTTAAGGAGAGCCTGGACAATTAAGAGACAAAATGTGCTGCAAGTCAGTGTAGCTGTAGCTGGAGGATGGGGCAGGAAACACTTGGATTATTACTTTTTTCAGCTTGTGGGTAGCTCCAATGAACGGACATGCACATAGATATTCCTGAGCTGGTTTTGCGGGTGCAGAAGGCGAATAAAGGCAATAGAAGGTGAAGAAAGAAAAGAAGGTGAAAAAAGAAAATTTAATGTTACATTTTCTGTCATGAAGTCATTGACATAAAAAAATCTGTTTTCTTTCATAATCAGCTTTGACCACTCACATTTCTCCCTTCAGACCTATACACCTGGAAAAATGGAATCCAGGTGTGCAGCACACGCTGGAATTGACCTGACTGGGGAGCAACTTTGTAGAAAAGGACTTGGGGGTCCCAGTGGGCAGCAAGCATTCATTTCTGTCTGCAGCTACATGCCTGAATTCAGACAAACACAGAAGCCTTAAGCCTAGAAAGGCCTTTGCAGGACCAGATCCTGCTCTTATAACAGCATAAATATTTGCTGTTTAGCTCCAAGCTTTCCTTCATGATTACAGTATAGATGTATGCCAACAGAGAAGGGGAATATGTAAATTTTGAGGACTTTTCTCTTCTTGAGAATTTTTCTTATGATGAACATAAGTTGGAACTCTTTGGGAAACCACAATGTATTAAGGATTAAGGAAGAAACCTGAACATTTATGATAAGGAAATGTTTTTTCTTTAACCATTAAACTATAGGAAATCAGCCCCTCCAACACGGTAGGGAGTTATTATGTGAAGCATATGGGGCAACATATGGTCCCTTGAAGAGTCAAACACTGAGGCACAGAGACCTAGCTACTTAGAGAAGGAAGACAGTGCTCCTATACATAATACTAGAAGGAAAAGCACTCCTCCATAGCAAGTCCATATACAAGAACCTAGTGCATGGCATGTCCTGCTCTAGAAAATATGCAAGTCTCAAAGCCTCTCCACTAATTTGATCATTTCTGATAATGGAAAACAATCTTGTCCTTGGCTATGAAAAATTTTTCCCTTTGCTAATATTATTTTGTAAGACTGCTTTTCATTGCTTGAGAGTATCTTAGCTACACTAGCCATCAAGTTTTGAGGTTAAGTGAAAATGAATACTCTGGTTGAATATTTTAGAATATCTGAGCATTAAAGTCACTGGATGATTCATAATTATCATCTTCATCTGCAATTTTTTTGTATTTTGTTCTTGCCTCCAATGAGTCATGAATATGTCTGGATTACTCTTCAACCATGAAGGAGTGCAATGTACTCCTAATGGACAACAGAAGAGTCAGACATACCACGTACATCCCCAAAAATAAAGCTTTCAGTCCTGTTATGAAATTTCAGTCTTTCCACTAGCTTTCTCGTGCCAGTCAGCTTCTTACTCTGAATTGTTCCGTTCAACTCACAAGTGGCACGGGGAGCTGCTTGTCATGACAGCACCAGGATATAGCCGTCTCATAGGAATGGTGGCATGCACATGAGGTACTCTGTAGCCTCCTTATGCTGATTTCCCATACAGCTACTTGAGGCTTCACTGTATCCCTGTAAAGGCTCCCTTGTACATTTATGATTAAATATGTCTTCATTCATTACTGCAAGGCCTCTTCCTCTAAGGAAGAGATATTGAACTTGAAATTATAGGAGTCTCAAATTCCGCAGCAATGGTATCATTTTAAGCTTTCACTGTGGCTTGCGTAATTCCTCATGTTTGCTGTTTGCCAGCCTCAAGCGTAGGCAGTTCAACAAGATTCCTGCTCTGAACTGTATTACTCTGTTTCCATTAAGAAAAACAAATTTCAAGGCCACAGAGATGTTATGACTCAGCTCAAATCCTGAAGATCTTTTTTTCACAAAGCAAACGCTTCCCAGTCTAATGTCTGAAAATCCTCCCTAATTAGTGCTCCTTCACAAACTAAAAGGAAAAGTCTTGTCACAGTGTTGTACTATTTCACACACTTTTATTGACACTATGTTCATGAAATGTAACCTTATGTACTTTTAGACAACAAGAAATACCTCTTTGTTACAGCCAACAAGCATAGCTTTCAGGGTAATGAATACTCTGGTCTCGTGGAAGTCAATAGACGTAAGTTTGAAAGAAAAAAGCCGTTCTCATTTGGGAAAAATTAGGTGCATGGGCTTATTTCACATTTCTATTGCAGATACTGCTCAGTGGACCCAAGCAAGAGGTCCTGTTATACTAGCAGGCCTGCAAGACAGCACGTGTAGTTCCCATGTCACACTCCCTAACCTAAGGAGGTGGGTGGCAGGCTAAACGTGAAGGCAAAGACATAGATCCAGATACATTCATTAGCAGCTTTGAAAGGAGATAGCAAACAGCATCCACCTGCATCTTTTCATCAATGCCTTAAATGATTATTTTTCTCAATGCTGTGTGAGAGACAGAGAAGCATGCAGGGCCACAGAATCAGCACACAGTGAGGGCAGTTAGGACCATACAAACAGGATCAGGAGGTGATTATTCAGGACGGCTGCTGAAAGAGCAGTTAGAAGCTGGCACTCCTGGCAGGGAAAAATGAATGCCTGCTTGTATCTAAAAGCAGCTGTCAGACAGGAAAGCAGACAGCAGGTTCTAAGCTTGTTTTGTTTTATTTTCACAACTACATAATGGAAACGAAGAAGAAATTATGTCATCTTCAAAAATATGCAAAAATAAAAAAAAAAGACAAACATCCAAATGTTTCTTAGAAGCAGTACAACTTGGACACAATTTACAGCATGTGTTTCACAATTATTTATTCATAGAATGGTTAGCGTCAGAAAGGACCTTAAGACCATCTAGTTCCAACCTCTCTGCCATGAGCCGGGACACCTCACCCTAGACCATGTTTCCCAAGGCTCTGTCCAACCTGGCCTTGAACACCGCCAGGGATGGAGCATTCACAGCTTCCTTGGGCAACCCATTCCA
>WYDI02041144.1:32842-50615 GCA_009867235.2 Psittacus erithacus
TATATTTTATTTTATTTTATATTTTATTTTACTTTATATTTTATTTTACTTTACTTTATATTTTATTTTATTATTTTATTTTATTTTCCCTCCTGAAGTAGCTGTGCAGGCTTTAACTTATTTTTTTCCTCTCAGCACTTGTATTCAGTGTAGGAGGACACACACATGTACGCAGCAGGCCACACCAACCATCACACACCAAAAGCAGAACCTTTGCTGGTTCTCGCACAAAATGAATGGCACAGATTGTCTCATATCTGAGAAGGTGTTCATTGTGGCCCACAAGGACTCCTACCCCTGCAGGCAATTGCCTCTTTGGCTTTCTTGAGGTTCAGAGGAGAGTTTCTTTCATTAGTGTATCTATCTTGGCAGGTTTCACACCTGGGCTCAGGTTTTGGCTGGTCTCTCTGGTAGCCTTGGAGAATGGACAATCCCATGAGCTCCTTTTTGATGGTTTTATTGCTCATACTCTGCCTGATGCTGCTCCTCCAAGCCTCACCAGGGCCTTTGCATTTATGGAGATTTGCCTTTAATCAGACAACCTAAGACACAGCAATTCAGTCTGTCCATTATAATCCATAACAACAGATATGCTCAGAATAAACTGAAGGCTGGGGGACTTATCTATGCTTTCTGATACTTCTAAATGCTTTTTTTTTAGTTGCAAAAGGAGACTTTTTTAAAGATAAATTGGGGAAGGAGGGAAGAAAATTTCACTGTTCTGATAAAACATTTTTCCTTTCTTCCGCCACAACTTTTGGTCAGCAGAATATGTAGAATATTTCCTTTAAGAAACTACATGTGTTCTTTGTCATGTTGTTATTTTCACTTAAAGGCAGACAACTTCAGAAAAGTAGCATACTTTATTTAACTGTATTTAGTCAGTCCTTTTGAAAAGTTTGACTTTTATGTATATAAACATACATATGTATATATATATTTTGTTTATATTAACCATGTCTGCTCCTTTTCTGTAAATCTGCTGTTTGCATTAAAATAATGGCACTGACAAGTCAGAAGGGTTGTTAATACCTGCTAGAAGAAAGTACAAATCCAAAAGTGGGTCTCTGAGCATTTATACACTTCTGATTTATGTCCACTAATATTATGGCTTGAAAGAAAACACATCGTGCAAGGCAATCCACTATATGAATCTGGGCTACTCATTATTTCTGCCAGTATCACAGGCTAATGAGATTTGCCTATGGCTCATTAGATACGTGTTTGAGTTATATCCAGCTGGCTTAGAGATATTCATTGAAGAGAGATAATTGGAGTATCTCTATTAATATGATATGCTAACCAGTGCACTAATGACAGCTCTATTTGAAGTTTCCTTGAGATTTCCCCTATAAAATTTTGTTTCAGTTGCTGTACCTTTCTAAAATTCTCTCTGTTTAGAATTAATACTTTCAAACATAATTTTTGCTTGTGGCTGTATAATTATAGAGAGTTGAACAAAAAGCCTTCCCTTCATTCTAGAATAAGGAGAATTTAAAAATCTCTCTAGACATGCTGTTCTTCCTGGAAGCTTTTTTGGCACCACAAATATTTCTAATGCCAAGCATTCAATAATAGAAACTTGACAAAGTTACCAAACATGACAAATGCCTGTTGATATTCTGCAGAAAACAGATTTTTTTCATTGCATTGTGGACGTGTTTCACTGATTAGTAGTAGTTTTTGTAGCCCACAACAGTGGTTAACTCTCCCCTTGTATTTTATGGGAATGATATGTGCTTTACTCTAAAGTATTAACACTGCAGTATACAATGTAAAAATACATACCCTGATTTACCTAGTGTTTTGTGCAAAGAGACATTTTTTCATTGCTATTTACTAACTGAAATGACACTATCTGCTTGATTTTCTTACTCCTGTTTTGACAGGATAAGTAAAATTACGGTTCCTCCTTTTGAGCTATTTGAAAGAAAATAGTTTAAATTGGCTTTCCTTAAAAGAAAAAAAAAAAAAAGAAAAAAAAAAAAGTGCATATGAAACAGGAAAAAGAAAGCGTAATTGTCCAGCTACTACAGTCCTAACATCAGTACTTTGTACATGATAATTTGCAGAATGAAATTGCATGCACATGTGCTCTTCCTTTCAGAGACTGTTTCCTCTGATGGGCCATTTGGATTATGAAAGCTGGATAATATGGCACTAGTCAAAGGGAAGGAGGAGTTTTGCAGATCAATCTGAATCAAATTTTCTTTGATTTATCACAGCATCAGAGAACCATTTCTGAATTAATGGAGTTGCTAACAGTTGATCCCAATTATAGCTGACAACTGCCTTTATTTTTTTGTGTGTGGATAAGTGTTTTTTTCATTTCTTTCTGCATCTGCTTGTGTTCTCTGAGTGTCTTGCATTCTACTTCTCTGCCACTGTCCTAGATGTGGGTTGAAAGTAAGTGTCTTCCGAGGCTGACGTGTATTAACTACAGTTATTGGGTTCAGCATGGCTTACTTAGATGAAACTTCTTGTGAAATTAGAATACACGATAATTCCTCAGAGTTTAAACTCTATGAAATTATAAAGGATAAATAGATAAACTATAGATGTTATAAAAGAGTATGTGTTGCATGGTGTGATAACTCATGTTTATGGAGTATCACATTGTAGATGTAGTACACTGTAGAGTAGTTCAGACTACTAATAGAACTATAATTGTTCATTTTTTATTAAAACTTGAGCTGTCATATAATCATCCTTTACATAAAAGTTTAGGACGTAAATAGTTACAGTGAGAACTTCAAACCAACTGTGTGTAGCACGTTAATGAATAAAATATCATTGCTATGGTTTGTGGTTCTCTATTATTTCTGTGATCTTTCCCAAGTGGAGGAGCTTCATATGATTGGTTCTTCACTACCTCAGTGAGATACTATACCTTTGCATGGAATTAAGATACTATTCCTTCCTCTGGCCAATGGCAAAAATGGGTTTCACTTTTGGTCACTTATTTTTATGATATTTCATGTGTTTTTACATTGTTTTTTCCAGCCTTTAGTTTTTCTTTTTCCATTGATTGTGCCCCATTCACACTTTTTAAAATACTGGAGGGGTTTTGACAAGCTAAAACTGCTGAACCTTATGAAAAGAGATATGAATTTTTGTTTTTTTTGCACCAAATTTGAAATAGCTTTTCACATGAACAAGAAATTCTCAAAAAAATCCGAAATTATGCAACCTATTTCCAAATATCTAATGTATGGCTGACTTCTGCTGGAGGAGGCCCAGCCTGGAGGTAAACCCAGACAGGGTGCTTGCTGAGTTCATAGGGACACTTGGGAATCCCTCCTGTAATTCTGCCTTTTGAATCAGAGGGACGTTGCGCTTCAAGCTAATGGCCTGTTTAACTTGGAGTATTACTGTGTTTGCAGGTCGGGATTCAATTACTTTCCTATAAGCAGTGCACATGTGATTTATTTGACGTAAAATCTGTAGAACCTTTTTTGACAGTCTTGGTAATCACTCAGATTCTGTTCCTGCCTGGATATTTAGCAAGTAATCGGATGAATTGCCAGGAAATCAGAATTTTATTTTCTCTGATATGACTAACTGAATATCATTCAAATCTTAATCACTGTTACTATCTGGTCATATATACTACTAAAGAAATTTAAACATTAAGCATGTAGGCTTCTGCTTAAAAGACAGCACCCATTTATCATCATTTTCATGTCATTATACCACTGAAACAATTACTGCCAGAAGATAGTAGAAATATTGACATTATTGATTAAAATTAATTTCTTCATGAGGCTTCTACAGAGCTTGGAGTTGATGCTATGGGGTGCTGTACCCTAAGAGGAGCTTGGATTACAAACAATTTCTTGAATGTCACAAGGAGTTGAGTCCACCCAGAACCTTGCAGAACTCATCATATACACATAAATCCCTTATACTGCTGCAAACATCTGAAAGTTAATATTTATAATTACATTCAAAGTAGGAATAAATGGTAGAGTAGTTAATTGTACTTGTTTTCAGTTTCTTTTCCATATACTGCCTTTCTGGCTCTGATTTTACTGATGTATTTTTAGGCAAGCATGATCCTTTGTTTCCACAGGTGAATCTCAGTTGTTGATGGAACACTGTATTGAAATATTAAAGGAAATAAACCTTACAAATCACTAAGATCAAGGAGTGCATGCAAAGGAATTTTAAAAGAAAGAATTTTGATGTTTGTCAGCTTTTTACACCTTTTTAAAACTTATATATGGGTCAGGTAGAAGAACTTTTAACAAGGCTCTACTTGACTTCATGCAGAAAAATTCAGGCAAGGTACATGCAGAGACTATGCAAATACCCTATGTTTCTTTAGATGTGGTTCTCTGCCAGCCTCCAGATTCTTTCTGGCAGTATCATATTCTGCTGTATCAGTAACATTTTAGTCTGTATTGTTGAAAAATCACCTTTACCTGATGGCATCTTATTTAGCCAGTGGAAGATTCCACCAAACAGATGCCTCTCCTAACTTGAGGCAGGCATAAGATCCCTTTTTACACTTACTCTTTTGATTTTCATATCTGGAAACAGCAACCCTTTTTTTTCTTCCTAAGGAAACAAGAAATTAAGATCTTGGTGAAGTGAAGATCTGGGTGAAATGAAAAATCTGAATTGCCCTTTCCTTCAGTGAATCTGGCCTTTATGAGCAGTTTACCTTGGGGTTTTATTTACAATGAAACAAAAAATTGCAGTCATATCAGGATGTTTGTGTCTATGTCTAATCTAGTACTATTTCAAGTCTTTGCCTATAAAAACTAGCTCTGAATCTAACTAGAAAGAACTCTCATCTTGCAAAACCTTTGTGAATGTAGATAAATGTTAACTTCTCAAATGATGGTGTCAGTATGAATTTCTAGCAATTATTCTCTTCATATGCTGTATTAAAGAAGCTGTAAAAAGAATTCTAACCTAGTGTCTTCAAATGTTTTGTTCACTGCATGACGTAACCTGAAAACATAAAGAGGTTGTTACCTCTGCCTTCTAAAAAAGTGAGCAAATTCTTGAGAGGCTTGCTTGTCTCTGTGCCATGCCTAAAATAAAGATACAAGTTTTTCATAAGGTCATTTTACGCCAACTAGCTTTTCAATATGCACTATATCAACCTCAAAGTGCATTTGTCTGCCCATTTTATTGCATACTATAATGAATCTATAAGGTATTTTATTGAGTTCAATATGTTTCATGTTTATCCCATTACGCTTTATTGAGTTCAGCCGCGAGTTTATTGAGATTTGTCATGATTACTCACATGATCTTTTCGTGCAACTGTAATACTGTTACCTTACAAAATCATTTGACAGAAGGTGTTTATCAGCATTTTCATTTTTGAAATGTGTTTTTTAGGAATCTATAAATTGACTTGAGTTTAGCGTAAAATGTCTATCAAGGGATTCTGGGCACCAGAATTTTAAAGCCTGGTCATTTCAGATATTTAGCAAAAAGGATTTGAGTCAGAAATATGTATCTTAAAATCTAATTTATTCATATCTACAACCATTTTTGAAAGACTTTATAGTAATTCATGCTTTCTTTGCTGTTCGAAAGGGCATTATAATTTACATCATCTCAATCAAGGCTTTAAATCTCAGCACACTTCCTGTGAGCTGGATTACCCCCACGTACTCTAAGTAGCAACACTGGTAATCTCTGCTCAGGGGGCTTGGTCTAGCATTTATAGTAAAAGCTAATAGAGGTCTGATTGCTGCACTATACTGAGCTGTGCCACTGATTCTCTTCTGTAATTTGTCTCTTTATTGCAAAAATAAGACTGACATTGTTTACCAGTTAATCCTGCTCTTAGTCATGCTAAATGCTTGTGCATAGATGAGTGAAGAAAAAGGCATTTAGTGCCCAGGAATCATTACTATCCATCTATAAAAACACTGAAAGATAAATGTTTCTTTTTTTTTTTTTTCTTTCAGATTATTACTTTAAGAGATTACATTCCCAAAATCATTGGTCCAGATGCTTTTAATCTGTATATTGGCCCTTATGCAGGTTATGATCCCACATTGAATCCTACAGTTTCCAATGTATTTTCAACAGCTGCCTTTCGTTTTGGTCATGCAACGATTCAACCAATAGTAAGGAGATTGAATGCACAGTATTTAGATGATCCAGAACTCCCAAATCTTCATTTGCATGAAGTTTTCTTTAGTCCTTGGAGGCTCATTAAAGAAGGTATGCTTCTATTTAAAATGTCTGTGGCTTTTCTTCCAGAATATTGTAACTATTTTCAAAGTTACTTATCTTGAATTAAGAATAGGAACATTTATTTAATTGCATGATTGATTTAAATTGTTGAATGGGTTCCAGAGTACTAACATGAACTGGAATGATTATTCTGAGTTAAATAGTTGTCTGAATCAGGCAACAGTTACTCTCCAGATTAAACCAGTCTGGCAGAATGACAATATACTGGTGATTGATTACGAAGATATTTATTTATTTTTTTTTATTTTTTTTTTGTGGATTATTGTATTATCAGATTGCAAATTTTCTTACACATGAAGAAGAAAATGGAGGCTTTTCATAGTACCATTACTTCTATTTCAACCTGAAAGAGATTTTTCATATGCTTGAATGTAAAGGCTACATGACCAATGTTTAAAAACCATGGAGACATACATGCATTCACACGTGTTAAGAAAGTTATAATGGTTTATATATATCATGTAATGTTATATTACTTTTGTGTTTAAAGGAGGCTTGGATCCTTTACTACGGGGTCTTCTAGCACATTCAGCAAAACTGCAGGTGCAAGATCAACTGCTGAATGAGGAATTAACAGAAAAACTGTTTGTGTTGTCCAATAATGGCTCACTCGATTTATCATCATTAAATTTACAGCGTGGCCGTGATCATGGACTCCCAGGTCTATTGATTTTTCTTGAATTTTCTTCCAACTGGTAGCTGAATTGTAACTGTTTATATTTGGGATGTAATCCTAAGCTTTTAAATAATAGCTTTGGTAATCAGAAAAGTAACGTCAGTCTCTTTTTAAATGTAAGTTGATAATATTTTTAACTTTTATGGAAACAAAATTTTCCACAGCATTTGAAATTAAAATAATCTGTTAAATCTGAAATCTAGAAGGACATCCACATCTAGTGAGCGGATTTTGGCATCCTCACTATAGGTACCTGACGCTTGTTCTTGCTGGAACCAGCTCCAGAGGAGTGGGGTTTCTGCCTGCAGCAGCTACTTGCCATCAGTAGGCTGCCCCCAGCCTGTGGGACCAGACAACTTTGATACAACCTCATCGGCTCTACCAACCATAGGAGGTGTTGAGATGTCTCCATGTAGCGTATGTGGTGTACAAGTGGTGTAGATGGCTTAATTAGGTGTACACCTCATTTTAAGTAATATTACATATTTGTGCCTGGCTTTTTCACTAATTTATTTAGTCCAGTCAGCCCAGGATAAGATTGAACTAACAGTCAAGGAGCATTAGCTCATCAAGCCATGGGTGTACTAGCTTAGAAGAAGACTGCTGGAGCTCAGTTTAATTTGATTACAACAGTTGTTAAAAAAAATACAGTAGGTTCCCAGTTCTGTGTGCTTCTGAGAAAAGAAGCAGCAACTCTCATCATGGCAATCAGGGCCTTTTTATTTTTAAAGGTGCCCTGCCCTGCTGCCTGAGCAGATCACTTTTCTGCATGATTAAGAAGCAGACATGGCCTGCTCTTTTATCCTTTGAGCCCAACATGCTAGTCATGAAGATAGGCCTGGCTGATTGTCAAATGACATTATATTTCTGGATGACAACCCTCTCCATTTCTCCTATATGGCTCCACAGCTAAGAATACGCAAGTTGTTGGCCCTGGACAGTAGAAATGAAGTCTGTCTCTGCCTTGGAGTTCAAAGTTCTTGGCTAGTCAAGGGTAGAAATGGAAGCTTGATGTCCTAGACAGAAAGTTAAAGCTTTGTTGGAATGTCGGGGAGTTTAATTCCAATAATGTAAAAGCAAGTAAAAGAGATCAATTTTCCAGACAGCTGGACATGTGCCCTGGAATGTGACACTGCTTAGTAGAGCGCTTTAGTTGCAAACTTCATTCAGGTTATTTTCTGCCCACTCTCATCTAACTCTTGTATTCCTGCTCTGGAAATCTCAAGACATAGTGCATGCTCCTGTTATCTATTATCATGTTTTCATTACTTAAATATGGGAGAATTGTTTTACACTTTTGTTTACCTTCACAAGAATGATGCAGCAATTCACTCTCTAGTTTCAGATGGTGCCGTCATTTCCCTGATCAATTTAACCAATAATAATAGTCCTATTTTTAGACATAACTGCCTATGATTATGGTTAGGGTTGTCAGAATCCAGTGCTTATAAATTTATTAATTTCATATATCATGCTTAACAGTCAAGTCTAATCTTCTTTTTCACAAAATGTTTACAGGTTATAATGACTGGCGAGAATTCTGTGGCTTACCAAAACTGGAAACCCACACTGACCTGAATACAGTAATAACCAATCGAAATGTCACCGAAAAAATCATGGAATTGTACCACAATCCTAGCAATATTGATGTTTGGCTTGGCGGTCTTGTAGAAGACTTTCTTCCAGGTGCTAGAACTGGTCCTCTGTTTGCATGTATAATTGGAAAGCAAATGAAAGCGCTAAGGGATGGTGACCGGTGAGTTTATTTATGCTGTTGAGGCATTTGTGTAAAACACACAGAAGCAATGGAGATTTTACAGATATTTGAGGGCATTTCCCAGAACATAAGACAAAATATGCTTTAAATTATTCCCTGCCACTTCCACATTTTTATCTTAGCTCCTTCAGTTTTGTTGGGTGAACTTTTGTTTATTCTTCTTCAGTCTGTGTATAGTCTCAATTGCAGATGATGTGGAGATTTTTTTTATAATACTAAGGTGTCCAACTTTGCACTCCAAGTGGAAATGCAAGTTGCCACCAGCAATTAATCATGGCAGGAGCATCTAACTTCTGTGTGGATGGATATACTACTGTGCAGCCTTTAACTATCCAGTCCCTGAGGCCTGCACTGGACTCAGGAATTGGAGGAACCTAGACATTTTCCATGGCATCCTAGACATTTTCCATGGCAAAGTCAGACAGGATAGGCAAAGAGCTGTAATTCAAGCATCCTAGAGGGAATAATAAAACCATTATGTACCTGTTCTTATGTGAACTAGAATTGCAGAGTGCTCGCAGAATTGTCTCATTGGACACAGCATAGGATGTCCTTTCACCTAACCCTGCACTACCACCACCAGGATCAGTACAACCCGCCACACTGGGAAGGAAGGAGAAATACAGCTTCAGTCACAAAGGGGTGCAAGATGCAGTTTATATCTTGCTTCTGCTACTGAAGCAATTATAGAACCAGCCTTTTTTTCATTTCCAGCATGTACTTGTGCAGTAATTTTGAATTTCAGGAGAAAACTAATTTTAAACTGCCCACACCATGCTAGCAGTGGTGTTTTAAGTGCATCTGGTCCCCAAGCTCACCTTTAAGCTCCTGTCATAAGTCACTATTGTGGAAAGAAACCATTACGTAAATAACCATTCGAGGCAGAATTTAAATCTGAACTTTAAAAAATGTTAATTAATTAGCTCACAGGAAAAGCGATGTTAATCATAAAGGTGGTGTCTTATTAGCATAAACTGTATAGACAACAAACATTCCACTCAGCTGTG
Organism: Psittacus erithacus; assembly: GCA_009867235.2. Lineage (NCBI taxonomy): Eukaryota > Metazoa > Chordata > Aves > Psittaciformes > Psittacidae > Psittacus > Psittacus erithacus. Next base: position 42,528 of record WYDI02041144.1, read on the forward strand.
TTAAAAATGCAGATGGAAGTCCTCTAAATTGTATACTTGGCATATTTGATCCTATCTGGGAGAGGATAATCTACCAAGTCCTCTCAAGCCTTACGACACTACTTATTATTCAGTGTCTTATAATACAACTAGCATTAATTAAACAAGTATAATTTAATACTTTATCTCCAAATTAAGAAAAAGAGAAGGCTAGTAATAAAATAATTCCCCAAGTTTCTGCCATAAAGTTTGTGTCAGCTAACTTAAATGTAAAGTGGTATTCTGTTATTAATACTAAAGGAACCAAGAGAAGTTAGAAGTGTGGAACAGCATGTTACAGTTGTCACACAGTTCAAGAATGGAAAAGTCTGGCATTCATTGCAGTGCCTTGTCTGATAAAGTATTATCTACATCTGCATCAGTAACTCTACGTGCTTACTAGATATGTTAATTGACATGTGAGTAAGTACAGATTTCAAAACATCTCTTCTAATGTACTTGTTTAAGTCTAGAAATCAGGACTAAGTGGATTTTTGACTGACTGAACTCCATTCTGATAGACTTAAAATCTCTTGTCAGTAACCTGACAGAACATGAAGGGATTTCTTCTATGTGCTAAACTCAGACACTGTCTTAACCTCAGCCAAATCACCTGGAACAAATTGTTTCTGTTCCATCAGTCTTTTTTTTTTTTCTGTCTCTTTCTACTCTAAATCATTCTGTGACCTCAGGATTTGCAATAGTTGGGCAAAAAGTTTGGAACTGACTTTGTCACTCCAGAATAGGGAAGCTTGATCCTCTTTTTTTCCTCTTTCATTTTTTTACTTTAATGCTGTAAAATTCACCTGATACAGATCAATCAGAACAACCTTTGCTAAAGTAAAAATCTATCTGATGGACAGATTAAAAATAATTTTCTGCTCAAGACTTCTCAGCAGCATATATAAGACTGAATTTTGTGATGAAAGTAGAATAGGTTTTCATGTACATGAAAGTGGAAATGACAGGTGTAGGAGAGCCGAGTGGAGCTAAGTTTTTAATGGCTTTGATTATGGGAAAGGGTCTGGGAACAGTCAGTGAGGTTTCAGGATGGTCTGAGAAGTCTGGAGACCATGTGCAAGTGGGGGGTAACAGGAAGACATCTTTCTTTTTTACCTCTCTTCAGCCCCTCCATCCCTCCTGCATTTCTTGTCAAAGTGCGGCTGAGGTGTGGGACATTCACTCCATCCCTGGTTCTGTAGATTTCCTCTCCCTCCAGTATAGGCAAAACGGTACAGGTTTCCCCCCAGATTGTCCTGCTGCAGGTAACCATTTGCCTACAGTTTTCCAAAATTCCACATGCACTTGCTTTACTTAGCTGATACACTCCTCTTGGCAGCAGGATCCATTTTGCTCTGAAAAGCCCCTCCAGGGCACACCAGAAGCCCTCATGTTGCCCAGAACACAAGCACGACTATCAAACTTTGCATTTGCATAGAACCATATCAGATGGCTCATGAAAAACCTAGCACACTTCACACATGCCAAGTTTACACAAAGTCCACAATCAAAGCTGCTGTTTGCTTCTGATCAGAAAAATGTGAACACAAAACCCGCAGGCTTTTCTAGAAACTCCAGCCATGCTTCTCCAGTACTATGGACTGCCGAGTACCGTGTTAAACCTTCAGTCAATTTGTACAATGTGAACACATCCATACTCTACTGCCAATAGTCCTAGGACATGTTACCACAAATCCTGCCTAGCATTTGGGAAAATCCTAATTGGCCTGAGTACCACAGGGAACTATCTTAGCATTTCAGCAGTGCTTAACACTGCTCAATGTACTGATGCACATATGCTATCAGATTCTCCAGAAATACTATTTTGCCATTCATGACATGTCATAATACTGTTTACCTTCGCTTTTTTTTTTTCTCCTAATGTTTTCTTTCCCATTCCTTTCATCTTTAAACATACATGCACTTGTGTGTGCGCACACAAATATTATATGTAATATAACAGATACAACTTGGTAGCACCAACTCATCATTCTGCTCTGGCGCTGCACTCGCAATCTGATAACACCTTGGTAGCACCAACTCATCATTCTGCTCTGGCGCTGCACTTGCAATCTGACAACATTGAAAAAGTAGTTCCTTTCTGTTCCAGCCGGTCCTCATAGCTTACTTTTTTTATGATCTAAAGTACAATTACTGTCTTACAATTTTCTGCTATAATTAATCTGCATATCCAAAGCTTTCTCAGCAAATTAAGAACTTCATATCAAACAGAGGAGTATTCAGCAATCCCTGTTTTCATAAGAACCATTCAGTAATGGCAAGCAGAATTCCAGCACTGTGGTACAGGGAAATCTATTATAGCTACTCCTGTGATTCTCCTGTAATTTATGCTTGAAACAACTTATTGCACAGTGAATGCTGGTGTGCATAAGATAAAGCACCCAGTCCCAAATTTTTCTTTCAGGATTGTAACTTTTGTGGCCCTGTATCATCAATAAAAAACAATTTTTCAAATGTGACTGATTAATAGTTTTAACCAGCTGACTTCTTTAACACATCATCAGAGTTGGCCAGTAGGTCAGACTTGCACTAGCCTTTTTGTGACTTTCAAGCTGGGTATTTAAGTCTGCAGATAGTGGTGTTTACTTTTATTATTTTATCCACCTACATTTGATGTAATTCTTCTTTTTGGCTCTTTGCATAGGGTACTGTGAAAGTAAGAATAATCAACTCTGAATTTGATATTTTCAAAATATTTCTTCCAGATTTTGGTGGGAAAATGATAATGTTTTCACAGAAGCTCAAAAACATGAACTCAAGAAACACTCGTTGTCCCGCGTGATTTGTGATAATACAGGAATTTCTGAAGTGCCAGGAGATGCCTTTCAACTTGGAAAGTTTCCACAGGATTTTAAGCATTGTGCCAATATATCTGGGATGAATTTAGAAGCTTGGAAAGAATTTTATCAGGAAGGTAATATGATAGTTATCTATCTTTTCTGATGGGAGAGGAGAATAGTTAGACAACTGACTGGTTTTGGCAGGTCTTGAATCACTGGTCTGATGCAGACCTTTAGTATTTCTGCCACTTAAAAATGAGATCTAGGTCTATCTCTCCTCCTTTCTCAGCTTCCTCTGTAATAAATATAGTAGTTTTCAACTTCATCCTGATAACATGAATGGATTGTGAGATACCCAGACATTATGGCAACTGAGGCGGGAGTTCTTACATGAAAGAAAATATGTGCACAACATACTGTTAGAAGACAATGTTAATTTTACAAAGCTTATAAGCCAAACCTGAGGTATTCCTTATAAATTATAATTATTGTATAAATTATTGTCCAGAACTGAGCAATTACATTCTTGATCACCTTAAAACATGTGAGTAATTTCATTGAAATTAATTTGTAGCAGTAATGAAGAATAATGTCCACTGTCTTTGTGTGATAAAGTGGTAATTATTTTGAAATTTGTAATACAATCTTTTTATTTTTAGAGGATATATGTGGAACACCAAAGAGTGTAGAAAATGGTGATTTTGTATACTGTTCAGAAACTGGAAAATCTACAGCGACTTATTTGTGTCAATATGGATTTCAGTTACAAGGAGAAGAGCAACTAACCTGCACAAGTAAAGGATGGAACTTTGAGGCTCCTGTTTGTATAGGTATTTTTTTTTGTTGTTGTTGGTTTTGAATTTTCTAAAAGCTGAAGTCCAGCACAGCTCATCAGAAGTGAACTCCTTCCCTGTAGTCAACTCCCTCCCTCTTGTAGCCAACTTTCAGGTTTTACAGGTACAATAACATGATAATCTGAAGCTTCCTTTGCTCCAGAATTGCTATCGCAATCTCTACCCATCTTGATTCAGCAATCAAGATGATGATAGGAAAATGTCATTAAAAATTACCTAATCAAGAAAAATTGAGTCTATTAGCAACCAGTTGGAAAAAAGAGTAGTAAATCAGAATTAGATATTGCTTCCACCTACATGCAATATAAAAGCAAGAAAAACAGCTGTCATCCTGGACAAAGCAGATGAAAATCAGTAAAAATATATTGTCTTTCAACTTTCATGCACATTTTTGAGGAAATGCTTTTCTGTTATTTTAATTATTCTTTTCTCTTTTCCTTTTGCCTTTTTTTTTACTGTTGAATAGAAAATTATAAGAAGAAAGAAAATATTGCAAATATTCTGTTACAAGGCTTTCACTCTTCAAAGCTATGAAGGATGAATTCTTTCTGTTCATATTTTGAAATGTGTGTGCTTTTAATGGTGCATGTGTATATATGTATTTTTATATATATATATACACACACACACTCAAACTGCTCAGCTTTATAAGAACATGAGCAAACATGAAACCTGAAAAGGTCATATTTAGAAATATATTATGGATGGTGATAAATTAATTTGAATGCAAGTGCTGTAGCTGATCTGCAATAGTCTGCTTATCAGTATTTCTGTGACAGCAGAATAGAAGGCTATTCATTCGAATTGTGTACCTGGTATGGAAAAAATCAAATGAAATTTGCAGCTCTTTCCTTTATCCAAATCCTATTTATCTACTGAATTCCACCCACATAAACACCATATAAAGAAATAAAGCTGTTAAGTGAATTGTAATGAAATCTTTTCAATAGATTAATGCCCTGGCAGAAAACTGAATAAATAAGTTATAGGAAGGAAACATTCCTTGTCCTAGTTTCTTTTAGTATGTTCAGTAATGTAAACAAAAGATTGTATATCTGCTATAGGAAAACAAGCTGCTGCATATATTAAAGAAGCAATGCCTTTATTAAAAGAAAGCCATCAAAACCCACTTATGCAGATCCTACTTGTATTTTACAATATAAAGCACTTTGTTCCATGCATGTCTGTGCAATGTGTTCCCATTCTTTTAAATGTTCAGCAAATTAGGAATAAATCAAGCAATATAAGGAGGAGAATAGAGCTCAGCATTTTTGCAGATGGTGTCAAAATTGTATGCTGTTCTGGAAAATGCAGAGTGGCCTGCTGGCAATAACATCAGAATCCGAGAGCTGTTAATTTCGGATTACTAACTTTGGCTTTGACAGAAATAATTTCTATTGATTCAGGAAGCCATTCAGAGCTAGACTATGCTACCTTGTTTATATTGTTATCTTACTCTTGATAAATAGCTCTGTTTATTTTGCTTTAATCAAGTATTGCTCTCTCTGAGTCGTAGGGTAGGCCGATAAGATCTGACATGCACTATTTAGTGATGGAAAAAAAGTTAGCTAGTTAACCACAAGACTATGGATCTACAAAAGCTGAAATAGCATATTTGAATTGCAGTGCAGGCAGAGCCTGTGCAGGTTTTCCTTCCCAGATGATGATGAAGCCAATGGAAATTAATCCAAAATGTAGTCTTGAAGGAAGTAATACTTATTCAGGAATCTTCATTCAGAACAACAACTTCTTTTCCTGCTTCAGAGAGGTGTTACTAGAGTTAGTGTTTCTTACGAATTCTGAAGTTTAAGATTATGCCTTAAAAGTTTAATCCTTTGACTGTCTAGCTGTTGGCTAGCTTTGGACACAGATGCTGCTTTGTGTTAAAATTAAAGAGAGGATAAGGCTAATCCTATTTCCAGTTATAGAATTCCCTAAGTGGTCTGAGTCACAATGCTAAACTAAGTCAAAAAATCATTCCTACAGGGTCTGTTTCTAATAGTGATCAAAAAGAGCTGCTTAGACTGAAGTAGTAGATCAAACATTGTAGTAGGGAAGGAAAAGAAAGGACTATAACCAAAAACAGAGGACGATGAAGCCTCAACTTGTTGCCCATAAATCGGCTTGCAGTGCTTCCAGAATCATGGGTCAGACACATTAAACAAGCTGGAAAATATTGTATACAACCAATGCGAAAATATCTAAACCAGCACTGGACGCTTATCTTTAGGCAACTGAATCCAGTCCTGCAAATAAGTATTACACAGAGAGAAGAAAGATGCAGAAATATGGAAAAGACTCAGTTCTTCCCTTCACTGAGTACTTTCACTCCTGCACTCGACACTGTCTCCCATTTCATCGCATAATCAGAATGCGAGAGTGAAGGTTTTGAATGGCTTTAGGAACAATATGTTTATGTACATTTTCCAATGGATAATTGTTCATCTGCTCAACATTCTGTCAGGATATTGTAATTTCACAGAACTTCTTATATAGCATCTAGAAACAACTGTCTTTGCAGTGATATCTCAGATTTCTGTTATAAATTTTGTAACCAAAGCTAATCTGAATCCTTGGTCCTCAGAATCATGCCCAGAATTATATAAAGGTGTGTCAGTGTTATTATTTTCAATATCTCTGTAGAGCACAGTATGGGGAAAGCTTATAGAGGAACTCAAAGTCTTAGGATATAAACACATTAAAGAAGTGTTCCCAAGCTTATAGTTTGCATTTTTGAAAACTCTGCTAATTGCTTTCTGTAGCTTTTGGTGGATTACGAAACCAACATCTTCCTTTCTCATATTTTCCATCTTAAAAAAAAAAAATAAAACAAAACCAAGAAACACCAACCAACCAAATAAACAAACAAACAAACAAAAAATAAAACTCCCCAAATCAAGCCCCAAACAAGCCCTACACCCCTCAAACAACGCTCACTTTGTACTTTGAACAGTAACAATGAGGTTCTTTTTGTCACTATCTCTGTATCATTGAAAGCATACAATACATGTAATTTCTGTACAAGGTGTGTATGATAAGGTGGTAATCCCTCTCTGTAATTTGTAATGACTATTGATTCCTGTGTATTCATTTTGCAGACATCAATGAATGTGAAAATAAAATTAATCCACCATGCTCTCCTTCTGCTAAATGCATTAACACTAAAGGCAGCTATAAGTGTCTCCGTACTGATCCTTACAAGCTGGCGGAAGATGGAAGAACATGCATTGGTAATGCTTGTGAACCTACTGTCCATTAAGACATTCTCTGTTCTGTTTTATAATGCTGTAAAAATCATAAAATTGAGATTTATTGAAGAGTTGTTAACACACATAAAAAACTACACAGCCATGGGCATAAAGTTACCATCAGATTCTGTAAAGTAAATGAAAGTACTGAATAAATAATACAGACACAGAAGTAAGCTTTTAATTTTCCATTCCTACCATATATAAACTACTATTTCCTTAGAGTTCATACGAAGAGAGGGTCAAATCTGTCTCAGCTTGTCCTAGTTAGTATCTAAACTCAGTATCTAAATTTTAATTAAGTTCTGCCTACTACATTCTGGAACTGTTAATACTTTCAGATCTAGCATAAATTATACATCTTGGTTTTCAGCTTTTCAGCATGTATGAAAGCTGTATGGTATCTTAAGGCTTAGGTGGGGAGTATGAATGTAGCTACCCACTGATGTTGAGCAATACCTGTTCTAGGAAAGAGTGCCTAGATCTGTCAAAAGCTCCATGAAAACCTACAAAACAGACTCAAGTGGATGGATATCTACTCTACCAAAGTGCCCAAAGGGAAGCACAGACAGTTTAGAGTGCCCAAATCTTACATATCGAGTGCTGCACGCCATGCAGTCCTGAGTTAGCTAAATCTCACTGATGGCATATTTCTTGTTTCCTGTTTCAAATACCTTGGTTACGATGCGTGGGATTGCGCTGCCCTTTGTTATAATTGCACAAAAAAACCACAGGAGGATAATTCCCCAGAAAAAAAGAAAATAATAATCTTGTGAACAGACAGATGACTTCACAAATATGATGTACATCCAGTCAGTTTTCCAGTTCTGGTTCAGTATCACATGATCATATCACTCACATGACGCCTTATCCCTCAAATGAAGCCTTAAATGAGTCCATGTGAAATCACCAAAGGCCCAAGAGTGAAGGACAGTGGGAGACTGCATTAATACAGCTGCGCTTATCATTGTCGTGGTTTAAGCTTAGTCGTAAGTTAGAAAACCATGTAGCCTGCTCGTTCCCCCCTCCCCAACCTGTCCTCCCCCCCTCCCCACTCCTGGAGGGATGGGGAGGAGAACTGAAAGAATGTAACTGTTGAGGAATGGCTTGATGAGAAAGGGCATGGCTCTCTGGAGCAGTTGTACAAGCAGACCAAATGCTAGGCTG
>WYDI02041145.1:0-11521 GCA_009867235.2 Psittacus erithacus
ACAAACCACTGCTGCTGCCACCAATAATGATAATGATAAGGGAAATAACAAGGGAAGAGAATACAACCGCTCACCACTGACTGATACCCAGCCCCACCCCAGCAGAGATCTCCAGCCCTTCCTGGTAACTGCCCGTTACATCCTGGGCATGACGTGCCGTGGTATGGAATACCTCTTTGGCTAGTTTGGGTCAGGTGTCCTGCCTCCACTTCCTCCCGGCTTCCCCTCCTCCCTGGCAGAGCATGAGTCTCAGAAAGTCCTTGGTCAGTTTAAACATTCTAAGCAGTAGCTAAAAACATCGGTGTTATCAGCGCTGTTCCCAGGACAAAGGTCAAAACCACAGCACTGCACCAGCCACTAAGAAGGAGAAAAATGACTGCTACTGCTGAACCCAGGACACCTAAGATGTGTCCTTGCAGGTGTCCACTTTGAATAATGTCACTTGCCATGTTAGGCTCTGATTTCCAAGCAGGCTTATCATTCTGCCATTTAGAGAAGGCACTCAGGATTTAATCATGCTGAAATAAAGATTGAAGTTGGCAAATTAAGATGACAGTAGGAGTAGGAATGCTGAAGCAGCTCTTCTGTAGTTGTTGTGAGGCTCTGGTTTGGGCTCAGAGTCCCATTTCTTCTTTTCCACTGCTGGAATAGTTGAAACAAGCGGCTGCTGCAGACGACAATCCGGCCCTCAATTTTACTTTCACATACTACTGGAGGGATGTCTGTTTGATTTTTTTAAAGAGGTTACTAACCCCTTTCTCTGCTGTCAGCGTGAAATGATGGCACTTCATTGCAGAAGACACAGAGCAACAAATTTCTTTTCTGATGGCTTTTATTAGAAGCAGAGCTTCCTTGAAAGCGGTGCAGCTCAGCAGGGCTAATTTAAAGTGTTTTTTCTCTCCTAGATTGATGTAACTGTTGTAGGATGTTTGGGGTGCAGCTGTTCTGGATGTTGTGGAAGAACTTCCAATTCCCAGGCAGAAACTGGGGAGTGAGGCAGCTCTTCTAAAGAACCTGAGAGTTTTCTGTGGTCCCCAAAGACCGTAGTACTTGACTTGGGAGAATCAGCTGTTGTATATCACAGTAAAAACATGAAATAAAAAAGTTAAGGGATTTGTCATCACCTGCAACCTTTTGCATTATTGTTTGGTATCCCCCCTCTAATAAATGAGCTTCTGAGCTGGAGAGAATACTGATAAAGTAAGGAAAGAATAAAGCTAGGCTGACACTGGACTTACTCATCTTTTATCCCCTGGTTATTCAGTGCTCTGTTACTTGCTCCTGTCAATTTCTAATTGTATCCTGCAGCATGCTGTAGCCAATGATATTGAAATGCTCTCTAAATATCAGTTAAACATTCCAGTAAATCATCTTGTTAATTCACAATGTTTTTATGGCACCTATTACAACACCTTTTATAAAAACATGGATATTTCTGTATATATGTACACTTGTATGTGAATCCTTAACCATAACCAAACCATAGGTTACCTCCAAACCAAGTATTTTTATTTCTTCCTTCAATATCCACATTCTGAAAAGAATCATCATTAGAAGAGAAGCATCGTTATGTTCAAGGAGCAATTGAAAGACATAGTATCTCACTAGTTATTTGTAATTACAGTATAAAGATATCAACACAAAATGTAAAAAACTTAATGCAGCAAGAGTAAATGTTTTCAGAGTTGCAGTACATACGCTTAAACAGTACTCTTGCTTATACAATACTCCTAAACTTAAAAGACCACCAGTCTGAATTACTGAATATAGCATCAAGGAAGTAGCTTGACAGAACTGGATGTATTTGGATGCTACAGGGTCTTAGGGAATGGGTTGTGCATTTAAAAAGAATCACTGTTTTCTCCCACTTCCAAAGAATTTGAGATAATTTTCTGCATATCCTGGCTTTATAAAAAATGATGCAAAATTTTGGAGGTGTGTTGAATACAAAGGCAATAATGGCATTTGGAATTCACAGTGAGACTAGGTCACATTTCAAGCAAGTAATCTTCATAGAGTTTTGTTACTGCTGACCATTTCTGACAACACAATCTACTGTCTGAGTTTATACAGTGTTTATATGGATTTCTTTGTCCTGCTAAGAATGTGGCTTTTACAATTTTTGCTGCTTTATTTTACTCTGTGTTAGTGTCTGCTTCATTTCTATCTGTTCAGAAAATATGGGACCTAACTATGAAGTGTAACAACAAAGAAAATATGTAGTCTCAAAATCCTCCTTCCTGAAATCTCCCCTTCAAAGAAACCCAATTCTTAATTTTTGTTTTGCTTAACAGTTTTCTTTCTTCTAAAGTAAAAGTAGTAAAATAGATATAGAAGTAAATAGTTATAATTAATAGTTATAGAATAGTATAGAATTATATAGTAAATAGAAAAGTAATTTTTTTTTCTAAATAATTAGAGACAATCCAACTTATACCTTCTTTAAATCTGCTCATTTCATGGTGGCTTCCAACCATAATACCAGCTACATGTTGTCCTTATATTAGACTTCTTTCTTTGTGCTGTAAGGGAGGGGTTTTAGTTTGTTACAGCAAATATCTCTGTGCATCTATGATGTCATAGGAAGAATGATTATCACATAGACAGAGCTGTATTCATTTTTCTACCTTAAAAAATTTGTAAGTATGTGTGAATACAATTATATTTTTTATACATATGCCTCGATAATAACACTTGGATGTGACAGTGAGAGTAACAACATGAGGGCAGAAGAGGAACTAGTTTGTTTTATGTATGTGAGCATAGGTTTTTCTGCATACCAAAGAATCACCTTTGCTGAACTTTGACTGGTGTCATGAAATTAATAAATACACGTATCACAAATGCTCTTAAGAATCTGCAGCAATATCCTGTGAATAATATATATATACATATACATATATATACACATATAGATATATAAAAACCCCAAAACCCAACCACCACATTAAATCTTTGAATATCAGGGAACTGTCCTTGTGGAACAGAAAGTAAGTCAGAAAATCACTAAAATGCCAGGAGGGCACTCTGAATAGGGAAGGCTGTTTAAGAACTGGATTGTAATATGGACAATAAACCCTGTTTATGATAGTCTCCCTGTCATTAACTGTCTCTGCTGCCAGAGGAAACTGGGACTATTAACTTCCTCTGACTGAACCAGAGGGGGAAAGCAATAATTTCTTTTACAAGCAGAAGGAAAGGTTCTGCTCAATAAAGAGCAATTAAACATTTCCTATAAAAATGAATGCTCAGGAGCTCATGCTGCTGTAAATAGATACGTGGCCATCAAAACGTTTCCTTTGGCTCTTTGAAGGATGTTCCATGCTATTTGTGTGTTTATTAAAATTCTGCAGTCACAAATTCGAGAAGCCAGATTTTGTCGGGGTGAGTGGTTCCACTGGATGACTAGTGATCTAATGAATTTTGTTCTCATCCCAAGCAGGTAATCTTTGGTATGTTTTCAGAGATGAGGGCTAAATATGTGCCCTTGTAAGGTAATCTTGCTTCAAATAACTAACAATGACTCTTTAATTATTCAGATAACCCTCTTTTTCTACCTTTTTAATTAATTTAGATTTTTTTTTCTCTATAAGATTTCTATCTTGGATCAGTGACCTGTCAGGAAACTATACTGTATCATTATGCACTGTATAAAGAAATGTTTCCTTTCAATTTCTTTAGGTTACAAAAATATCTTGGTGCTATTATTTCAGTTAGAAGATTAAAATCTTGTGTCCCTTGTCTGGACCATAGCATTCTGTGTGCCACAAAAAGAAGAGAAAGAACAGTCCTTTTTGCATGGAGTTCAGAATTGGACAGCAGTGAAAGGCACAAAAATAGCAAACATGGCTTCTAGCTGTAAAAGAGAATGACTTCATTTTCATAGTATACTGGTAACATTTAGCCATATGAGTAATTTTCTTTCAAGGAAAAGGATAATAAATTATTGCAAATTACTCCTTCTATTTATCATTATCAGCATGATAACAGACATAGCAATTTAGCAGTTCCTAAAAATGTGGTATTTCACAGGGTTTTATTAGTATCTGGATTGCTGTACAAAACAGCTTTCAGAAGAGGGAGACTGCATCATTCCACTGCTTCTCATCCATCACCAGCTGGCTATCAAAGGATACAGGAGTAAAACAAACAATGGAAATTACTGCCCACATGCTAGCTCTCTTTTCACTATGGCATCTGCAGTAATTGAAAGCTTAGCTTGTCTTAACTGCAGCTGAATTTATGCAGCATCTAATGCCAAACAAAGCACCAATATTACTGCCATTTCAAAACTCATTTTCAGTAATGTTCCTACTGGAGACTATTGAGTATTGGGCTATGTTCTTCAATACTTAAGCCAAATGCTGTCTGAAGGTCGAAGAGAATTGGACTTGACTGTACATTTTGGCCCAAGATCAGTCTGTCAGATTGCACTAAAAAGGGAATGTGACACAAGTGTGGGAGCTGTTCTTCATCCCCCAGACAAATCACTGCATCAATATCTGTCTTCTTGTGACCTGCCTATCATTCAGCGACCTCAGGATGGATTACAGATCCTACTTGTATCTCATTGTGGTTGCATTTGATGTCTGAATACATCAAGATGGAGAAGAAAGAAAGCAGAGTTAGGGGGGCAGAAAATATTAAAATGCAGGTATGGGAAAGAGGATAACTGCTGAAGAAGCTGTATGAAGCAGCTTCATTCCAGCTGTACTATACTGCCTACCTCTTTAGCTAGGTAAGAAAAGTTTTTATAAGAAATACTTCAATATTCTCTCATTTGCCCTGTTGGAGGGATCCTCAAAGCCATGAAACTAATAACACTATCTAGTTTCTCCTATAAATAGGAATGGTGAGAACATAACAGGTTGATGGGTTATAACTTTAGAGAGCTGTGAGCTATCCTGCTGAAGTCAATGGAGGTAGAGGTTTATGGAAAATAGAAGAAAATTCCTCTAGCTGAAAGCATGGAAGGGTTTGAGAACTGTTAATATTTTCTATTAGAAAAACTGAGAGAAAAATAGGAAAATTTTGACCCCTCCATTGGGTAAAAGGAGGATCAGGTAGCAACATAAGGATCAGGTAGCATTTAAGGGTACAATCCTCAAAATTTTCATAACTGTTTTATGTCCTCCAAGTCACTCAAAATAGTAATGAGTGTGTAAATTGTTTTAGATGACTACTGGCTATGTGTTAGCTCATTATTTGCAGACTGGTGGAGAAATTAAAAGATTATTTGCCTGAAGATCTTCTTGTTCAATTCCTATTTATTTTACCAAACCAAAACAAGGATTAGCTGGAAATTCTAGTTACCCTGTTAGGAGGCAGGAAGTGGAAAAAGCAATGATAGCAAATACATCCAAGTTCTACAAAAGGTCTACAAAACACATTATTTTCATTAAAAAAAGGGGTTTTAGAATCTTTTAAATACTTCTAAGGTTGGATCATCTACCCCAGTTTATTGAAAGATACCTATGAGACCTGACTTTGAGATGTATATGGCTAAAGCATATATGAGAAAAGGATTTGGCCCAAGGTCTTCATTCTCCTGTGGGAAAGGTACACAGAGCTAGCAGCAAAGAGAAATGGAAGATTATAAGCCGTTGCAAATGAATGAGCTTATAGTAAGTAAAAGGCATGCAACTCAGCAGCTGAAGTTCTGTGGGTTTGTGCCAAACTTCCATTTAATTAAAATGGTGGCCATTGTATTATTACTATTATTATTATTATTATTATTACTGTTTCCCCAAAATGAGTGCATGGTGGCTTTCTATTTATGTTTCTCTTTTTTTGTTGTTGTTGTAAATATTTAGAACATTTTTTACAAATTTCTAAGCGTTGATGCAAAAGGGCACATACACTTTGGAAACACTTTTTATTCTGCCCTGGAGGTTCAAATGTTTATGCGTGAAATGCTGTGCCTTCCAAGGAATGAGACTTGGTTTAAACCCTTACAGAGAAAAAGAAAGGCTCTGCCCTACAGTTTCCCTTAAAAAGGAGAACACATTCAGTGCTAGAAAACTTAACAACAAAGCGCATACTAGGTGTTTCAACATGACAGTTGTCTCAGGCATTGCAAATATGAGAAAAGGGAAATTAAATGAAAAATAAAAGAGCATATTTTATACAATGTGTTCAAGGGTCTTTCCCATGTAGTAATATCTTTCTTTTAAAGGAGTCTCACACTGCTTAATGAGTTGAGGCATAGATGTGTATGTGCATCAAAAATGCATGAAATATCCACCTTAGCTCTATATATTCTGTCTGGAAATAAGAAAAGGCAACTTTACTAAGATATTGCAAAATTTAATAATTGATCAGTGTTAAGATTTAATGGGATGTTTCATCTGTCCTTTAATAATTTTTCTCCCTTCTGAGATTAATGTTTTTGAAAGTCATTGCTTTCAATGGCTTGACAAGATCATGTAAATTCAGCAGCATGGCAGTCAAAAGGAAGGTTTAGAGGTCTTGGATAAGTTATTGAAAAATACTGTATTGCAGATTACCAAGAAATGTTAGAGGCAGTATTTTAGCAGGGGATAAAATCAATCATGAATCATGAAGGGGCTGCGCTGATTTTGTTCAGTCTAGTCTGCAGGTTTTTTCTGACCTGCTTTTATCAAATGTGAACTACTTTTTATCTATGAAGTATTTACTTTATATGAAAAATATACATGTTGATTTGCAAATGACTTGAAAAAAAAGAGTTTAAATCAGTGCCTGTAAATATTTGAGAGATCTTCATTCGCATCTCTCAAATTCATGTTAACTATAGGCTGGGAACACGAGAGGGAGACAAAGACTTGGTTAATAGTACAGAGTCAGCAGCAAAGAATAAGCTTCAGAAAAGAAACATAGGAGGAATATAGCTAGTGATTTGTAATATTATGTCTGATCAAATATAACAATTTATGCCATGCCATATTGCTTTCTGGAGTGCCACCTAATGTTACTCAGTAAGAAGTAGTTTCTCCTTTTTTCTAAATACTGATAATTCAGCATCTTCTTGGCCTGTTTCTGGAAGCAGTATTACAGTCAGTCTTCCCTTGCTGCCTGTGCCTATAGCTGACATTGAGGTATTTTTGCCAGTAGAAAAATTACATTAAATCATGTGAAGGTTGTTTTGTCTCTTACTCCAGATTGCACCACTGATGTCTGGAGTAAGATTCATTATTTTTTCATGATCTTTTTTTTTAATTATAACACCATTTGGCACATGTTTATGGTATTTTGCAGCGCCTTCCCTCATTTGAGAACTCTTAACAAACAGACATGATAGAGACTGATTTTTAAAACCTTCTTTTTTTTTCCAGGATTTCTTGGCATAAACAATACTAAACCATTACTGCACCATATTTACAGTCTTTTATAGTTTGCAGTGAAAGTAGAGTTGAGAAAACCTGATGGCTGGTTGATATCTGGCGGGCCGAAGCCCTCTTTCTCTACAGTAGGAGTACAACAATGTCCTTGCCCTTGCCAGTGTGAGACAGCCATAGCTCTGAAGAAGCCTCTCCAGAATTCATTTTCCTTGTACACTTGGTTTCTGTCTCTTGAGATTGAAAATCTGCTGATTTTTCTGATTGCTGATACAGTTTCCTCCTTGCTGACAGGTGAACTGAGGTTGCTTATATTGGTCATCAAAGAGCCAGAGGATGGACTTTGTGTTGTAATCATATAGCAAAAAATATAAATCCATCTGAAAATGCATCCTGTCATCTGACTTAGAGATGGCGGGAAAGAGCTGGATATAATAAGGCAGCAAAGTGATAATGTGGATAAACTGCTGAGTAGTAGGAATAGTTAGCCATGTGTGTTTTACCAAGTTGGCTACTCTGTCATTGTAACACTGCTTTTGTGTTTTATACATGCTTACAACATCATAAAATGAAAACACCAATTAATCCTTAGGTTTTGGTAGATGAAAATGTGCAAAAGTAATTCCATGTGATTAGGAATTAATTCTTTAAAGTGCAGTTAAGTTCAGGGAATGATGAGTAAATTGGTTCAGTACTACTCTGTAGTGTGTAGATAATCAGTTCAGAATTGGATTACTGGATAGTTCTATATTCTTTTCGCAGACCTAGAATCACGCAGCCTTCTTCATCTTGTTATGAATTGCAACTAGCTAAACAGCATTCACAAACTGCATCAAAGAGCTCTGTTACTTCCACATGTAATTCATAGTAACAAGAAATCTTCAGAAATAAAATGAAGGATTACCGGATTGGATATTTAAAACCTCATGAAACATAGCTAACTTCAACTTTATTAAAAAGAACATGCAAACCAGATATTTAATAGAAGTATGTGTTTAGGCTACACAGGTGCAGCATCTGTGTAACTTCTAGACTGGCAGACCAACCTGAAAGCAATTTCTTTTAGTTTAGAGAAACCCATTGTACTCTACCAGCATCCGGAAGTTCCTTAAATAAGAACAAATTTGATTTCAAATTGAATAGGCACAAACCAGGTGAGTCTGTTGAGCTATTTAATAACTATTTTTGCTGGAACAGTGGATAGCCAGAGCTTTAAAATAGGCACTAAAAGGGGCTCTCAGGCAGTCTGGGAAGAGCCACCTGGCCTGTGTGGCAGACACAGTGCTCTCCTCTCTACTGTCCCTTTTCTAAAATGATGAGACTGCTGTGCCAGCTGTCCAGTAGATCTTTCCTGGTAACAGTGATTGGCATAGTGCAAGCCGCTGGAGTTTTGGTCAGTGCGGTAGTTCTGAGCAGCTCATAAAATCTAGCCATTGACAAGAGGCAGAGGTACAGGAAGACCATTGCACCACTGTGAGATCATGAGAAAATACAACTGTAGACACTAGTGGCTGTTGGTAGACTTTTCACTGCAACTCTCCTAACTATGACAAAGTGGACTTCTTTCCTTACTCTGTTTCTGTGGCCACTAATCCCCTAGCCCTAAGGCAGATAATAAGATTTCACTAAATCAGGCTAACTTTGTTTCAGGAGCATGAACTTCTCAGAGAATCAAGTGGAATGTCCTGAGGTTCATTTGTAGGTTCTGTGTTCTGGGTGTACAATATGCCTTAGAAGTCTGCAGAGATTCCTGCTTGTAAACTAATCCTAATTTGTTCTAAAGCTCGTTTAAGTACATGCACTTGTAATTTATTTTTTGAATGGGGATGCTGGGAATGGAGTGCAGCACCTTATTCACTGGCAGTAACTTTGAAACATATCTTAAAAACTTGGCATCAAAATGATATTTGTGCTCTCAGGCTGAGATGGTATTCTTCAGA
This sequence comes from Psittacus erithacus, assembly GCA_009867235.2. NCBI lineage: Eukaryota > Metazoa > Chordata > Aves > Psittaciformes > Psittacidae > Psittacus > Psittacus erithacus. The sequence goes on from WYDI02041145.1 coordinate 9,257, forward strand.
CCTGAGGCTAGTAGCCTGATTTATTGTAGCTTCTTGTGCAGGAACTGTCTGTATGGCATAGTTCATCATCCTTGGAAGCTGGCAAGAATGGACTCAGACTCTTCCTTTTTTTGTTCTTTAAGCAGTTATCAAGAGAGTTGTGGGGATTCCAGCTGCATAAGTCTCTTAAGAATTTCATCGTATTTCCATGCCCAAAGAAATGACTGGTATTCAAAGGCTGTGAGGCGGCACAAGTGAAAGTATTAAATGAAGAGTGGTGCTGTTGGAGGAAATGGAGACTAGATGTCTCAAAAGATGGATAAAAGGATGCAGAGCTGTACTCTGGGCTATTAGTCCAGTGCCTGTCACTCCTCTCCTGATTAGCACCTGCTGCCTTCTTATGCTCGTTCCTGGGAAGGAGGGCTGTTGCACAGGGGTCAGAATCAGAACCACTCCCAAAAGACAGCTGTACTACTCCCAGAGGATCTGGTGTAAGACAGAAGGACATTCCTCTGACAGCTCTGAGCTGTAGCTGAGACACAGAACCTGAGAAATGTTAAGAAAGCCCACTTTGGATAACACTAGCACTTCAGTTTGCAGTGCTTTCGCCATTTACTGACGCTTAAGTCTCTGTTTCTCATCCCTCCTGTTATTCCCTGGTGCCTCATGGAGGCATGCTCACTCTGTACTGCTGGTGTATCCTGGCTGCCTGCAGCTCATCCGGGTGATGAATGATTCAAGTGAGTGCTGGAGGTATCCACCTGGACTGGATTATTGCCTCAGAAAAATGGGAATGAAAGGAAGAGTCTGTGAATGGATTTCACACTGAGGATGAATGTTAATGATTGTCAATATCACTGTCACTATTCAGAGTGAATTAAGATTTTGTTTTAGGGCAGCACAACTAATCATGTAGAGTGAAGAGGGGATCAAGAATACTCTTTCTGCATCACAGCAGACATACTTCATAATAATAAGCAGAGAGACATCAAGGCTGTCACATCAATATCAATGCTTCTGTCATGCAAACCCTGTCAGCAGTATTGCATTATTTAAAAAATATAATACTCCACATGGAGACTGCAACACTAAATAAGCTCGAGAAAATAATCAAATGCACAGATAGATAAAGAGCAGCTCAGTATCACGTGTTAGCATTGATTCAGTAGTTTTTAGGTTTTAGCTCCTTGGGAAATGAGCAAAAATTTTCCGGTGTAAAGCTGCAGACAGATAGAGACTTAAAAAGAAAGACATGTGAAGAACACAAATTTCAAGGAGAAATGAAAATGGGGACTGTTATGGGAAGACGATAGGAAAGGCTGAGGCTCATTTACAGTCTCTAGCCAGCAAAATTGTGTGGCTACAGGTCTGCTTGTTCATCTGTGCCTAATCTCACTCCCTGTTATGATAAAGGCTGAACTTCTGTGGACTTTAAGTGAGCTGCTCACAGCCCTTGATTCTGCAATGTTTGGTGGGCAAAACAACACAAAAGATAACGGAAAGGTCATGTCTCTCAGAAGGGCAAGAATATCAGAGGCAGATAGATTTTCCCCCTTGTCTGAGGGAGAAATGTTATTTATTTACCTTATTTCATTGCTACATTGTTCATGTTTTCTCTATATCACCTTCTGCATATATTTTCCTTTCAGTGTCAATAGAAGAGAGAAGTCAAATTCAAATGAAGACAAGAAAGCTATGCCTCTACTTCTTAAAAAGGAACTTAGTGTGCTTGTGCACAGAGAAGCAATTTTGCAAGTACTGAATATTTCCTGATGTTCCTCAGAAGTACTTATTTTCCTCTGCATGTGGCAGAGCTGCACTGTGAGCCCATTTTAACAAACTGACACATTTTTAACAAAACAGAATGTGAATTTACTTAAAACTTGAAGTTATCTATTACTGATGTGTTAGAATTATCCATATAATGAGCCGGCTTCATTTGGAGCTCGGCTCAAATGCCTCTATACAAACGCCTGTAGCATGGGGAACAAACAAGAGGAATTAGAGATGTGTGCACATCTACTGGGGTGTGATATAACAGGCATCACAGAAACATGGAGGGATGGCTCCTGTGACTGGAGTGTTGGAATGGAAGGTTACAGGCTCTTTAGAAAAGACAGGCCTGGCAGGAGGGGAGGGGGAGTCGCCATTTATGTTAGGGATAGGCTGAGAGAATGGAACTCTGTCTGGGGGCAGGTGATCAGTCAACAGAGAGTTTGTGGTTCAGGGTTAAAGGGAGAGCAGCAATGGGAGACATTATTGTGGGGATCTGTTACAGACCACCTG